>JACXGK010002420.1:0-36125 GCA_016801125.1 Novumbra hubbsi | reverse complement strand
TTTCTACCAAGGTGATCAGTTCCACCCTAGTATTCCAAAAACCAGAACCAATATCACCCAATCACAGCATTCCTACCATAGGAAAAAGAAATACAAATATAAAACGTGGCATGTGATTCAGACCAGGCCAACCACACAGGTTTTATAGCCGTTGAAAGTTTGAGAATGAACTTCCCTCACCCCTATTTTAGACTATATGAAGATTACTCGCATGATATCAGCAAACACAAGCCAAAGCTATCTATGATTGGCCTATGAACCCGGCGTTGCACAATTCCTACAGATTCATGGCCCTTGAGAGTCTAATAAGTGACAGGAAATCCCATTACCCAGGGATGGGCGGAAAACTGTGTGGATAAGTGAGTATCGCTATTAGAAATCTGGGGTGTACTCATTCAGACAAACAAAACTGTAAATACTTACAAAATGCTTCAATAAACAAAGAAAGTGACCTGAATATATCCAACAAAACAGGCTGAATGTATAGCCCCTGACAGAAACATTGAAGGAAGAAATGTAACAGTAGAATTGGTTTCCACAGTGTCTGGCCCAGGCTTACATGAGTTTGCACACACATTGAACACGGTGTTCTTGTTTCATTACAAACATATACTTAAGACAATAAAACAATGTGGGCCTTCCTGCTTGTCCTGTCATCCAGCGTTCCATGACTCATGATCTATTCTTGGTTTCATTCGGCATCTTTAAATCAAAATAAAACACAGTAGTGTTGGCATTTCTTGTTCCTGCCGTATCCGATACTTTACTTTACTTTTTTTTTTTTTAAGTTACAGATCTGTGGGTTTTGTGAACCTGCATTCATACTTCTCCATGATGCATCAACTGAACCACACTGGACACGTCAACATGGATCATAAAGGTTTCTTTGGCAACTGCACTGTGTGGGAAAGTCAAGTCTCCGCTGGCGTGGAGCCATCTCCTCTGGCTGACAGATGACAGATAAATGTGGGGATTGACATCATCGTGGATTGTTCTCTGGAGATTTGTAGAATAGAAATACTCCATGAAAGCTTAAAATGCATTATGGTAAATGAAGTGGCGGTGCATGTACTGTAACAGTCTCTAAAAGGGGATGGACCAACCTGTCTTTGACCAACCCCTCTGAGTCCTGGGTGGGAGTGGTTCCACCTTCAGACCGACGCCCACTTCCCAGCTGAGACAGACCCTTATGACTTCTCCTTTTGGCTCTGACCTGGGGGGGGACGTCAACAACCTGAAAGCACTAAGACTACAGGCTTAACCGACAGTAGAGAGTATATTAACAGTGGAATATACAATTCAGATTGAAAAAGAAGCGCCAATTTAACTATCTTTTCACACTACTAACAGGCAACTCGTACCAAAGAGGCAAGCTTGTAAAATGCATGGCACAACGCTTTGGCCTGACCTCTGACCAGAAAGGCAAATAAACTCACTAACAATGTTGTTCAGCGGTTAATGAACATGTAGCTCTCTGTCAAACAAACGTTGCTGGTGAGAAAATAAATGTAGAGGTGGCAGCGGTTGTGATTCTGTTGATACGGGGAGCAAGAAAAAGCAAGAAGAAAACTGTTTTTCTGTACTATGGAAATAGATAAAACCCCTCATCTTGGATAAATGGGTGAACTCTTTTCTAAAACAAAATGGCAACCAAACCACAGAAGTGAACCAATAAATCTGTAAAACTCAAAAGGTCAAACCAAAGCTGAAAACCCTTCTAATACAGTAGGCCCTGGGAAAACGGACACAGAACGGTCTGAGGCAGCAATGTCAGGCTTGAGGCTTTGGGTTCCTCTAGTTCAAAAGGCTCTTGGGGCTGGGAAAATCCTGCCCATTGTAAACACTTCTCTCTTTGTTTGGGTTTTACAGTTCATGATTATATAAGGAAAACACTAGTCAGAAAAGCAATGTGCAGCAAACTTACTGGTGGGGATTATTAAAATGGTCCAAACACAGCAAACAACAACAACAACATACAGTGCCGATTAAACAGGAAAGACATGAGGAGAGGGTTGCTATGATACCCTAGAGGAGGCTCAGACAGTTCCGTCTCCTCCTCCAGCCCCTGGCTTGCCTACCTGTGATACCTGAGAGGAGTTCCTGCTGGCCTTAGAGGAACGACGTCTGGCTGAGCCGTCGCTAATTGGGGAGGCTTTACTCCTCCCACTCTGATGACCTTTACGCGGGAGGAGGCGCTGGGCCACCAGCACCAGACGACGGAACATGTTCTTAGGACCGGTCGCCGATGAATCTATCGGGACACGAAACGTGTCTTTCCATTAGAAAGAGTGCATAAGTCTGTACAGAAGAGCTATTCGACTATTATCCTTAAAAGAGGCTAAAATCACTGCTTAGAGAAAAATTAAAAAAGATCCACTTTCTTACGAAGCATTTGTTATGCATGGATTTCCATCAAATTCATACATTTCTACTTTCCTGTCTGTTTCAGGCATACAAAGCATTAGCTGTTGACGTCAGGACGAGAGTAGAATTAACACTTTAACAATTTTTTTACACATTATCAAATTACTCAATGTAAGGAAATTAACTCTAACTTGGGTTAAAAGAAAACCCCAATCATGTCAGTAACATTTTCAGGTGTCAAGTAATCCGCTGCGACAAAATTGCCATAAAACACATTTGCAGTCTAAGCTAATTCAAACAACAAGACAAAACAAGCAACGTCAGAAGCAAGATGTTGATTGGATGAAAGCTTGGCAAAGCCCTAACGGTGCACCGTGTTTGGCCCGCCAGGCAAATGCCCCCCCCCCCAGTAGATAGACAGTAGGTGGTCCGTGACATAAACACACCGACGTGATCAGCAGCCCGGGACAGTGACTCAGGTGAGGCAGTTCATCCGCTGGCCGCCTCTCCAGTAGACCGAATCCTTGCCAACCACACGTAGGCCCCTGCAGGATTTTCACACCGGATTATCAGTCTCCGTCATCTCGACAACAGGAAGAGGGTCCACAGGGCTGGGAGATGTTTCCACAGACAACACCGGGTAAAGTTGCCCAGCTGCCACAAACAGGACTTCACTTCTTGCCGAACCGTATACATTAGACGACATCGCCATAACTTGACAGGCTGAAGTGGCGGGTTTAGCATCGGGCACGGTGTCTCCGGGTCCTGACAGACAAAGGTCAACCACGACCCCGGACAAAGGTCAACCGCGTCCCCTGCAGTATTCATGCAGACTCCCGTGCGGTCGGGTTTTTTTGCTGACGTTCAGCCTTGGCAGGTCTTGACAATATCAATGCGCTTACTTGATTGAGTGCGGCCCAGGGTTTAGGAGGGCATTAGCTATGACACAGACCATCTGTCTTTCTTTTATGAGGTTGTACGTGGTGTGTATCTTGTGCCAGTACTGCAGAACGGCTATGTTTCCCGTGTGCACAGGAGAGCTCCTGTGATTTATCAGACTCACGCAGAGCGTGAGGTCCAGAGCGGCTCTGTTATAGCGGCGCTATAAACACCCCGGTACTGGGAACTCACTCACCCTTCTTCACCAACTTCTTGACTCCCGGTGAAGGTCCATCTATATCCGCCACCGGCTCCTTCACTTCAATGGAGAGTGGTTGTGGGGTAGGACACGCTGTTGGGCCTGCAACAGGGGGACGGCACAGTTAGGCCCATTTCACATTAACCAGAGTTCAGGGCAGCGGTTACAATATGCAGACAATAAGCAGGTTGTCCAGTTAAATGGACACGGTCTGGGAATGTGTGGCGCTGGAAAAGAGCTTGGCCATAGTTACTAGCTAGGTAACCCTGTCCACAGGCTATTGCGCAAAGCACTGGTCTTCCAGACACACCAATCGGTGATGGTTTTAGAGGGGGCCACGATGAAGCATACCTTCAAAACAGCATACTTTATGGAATCTAATCACGAAAATCAACACTCAATACATCCAGAATACCCAGAATGCTATTTCATGTGTGCGTGTGTATATATACATATCTCAAGATGTCATTAACTTCAGAACGTCTAGAACAACTAACAGTATATCAACAGTACCATGTTGCGCAATCAGTACACCAGTTCCAGGTGGTAGTAGTAGTAAGCAAGATACTGCCGTTTTGTCTGTTACACCAGTAAACAGTCAAAGTTTTACATGGTAGAATTGGTGCTATACTTTGTAGTGCCAATTAAATTGCTGGTGCCGGCAACCGACAAGGCAGTTAAAAGGCAGTAGGTTTATGCCGTTAGTAAGATACTTTGTTAACAGCACAAAGAAGCATGTCATACCATCAGACCAGAGCTCAATCATATGCATGACTAATAAAGGCATGCAGAACAAAGTAGTTATGAAGGCATCCCCTCAGATGTTGAATCTCCAGTCCCTCACCAACGGCTTCCATCCATTACCCGTTTCAAACCATGTCAGGAAAGGGTTGGACATTCAACAGCACTGAACTTCAAACAATAACACGTATTCACTTGCATAGTAACTATTCGAGAACTCTGCAGTAGTAAGTTCTGTTAAAAGAAGAATCAAACCATTTCCTATTGTTGACTTTGCAGTCCAAACTTGGCAGAATGTTGTCGTATTTAAACGCCAATTGTCTCTAGGAGCTGATCAGCTAAATAGGACACAATGTAGGCCTCCCTGAAGTATTTAGAGAGCTGTAGCATAATTGTGTCTGGAGAAGAGATGTTAATAGAGCAGAACACCACAAACGACTCCACTACAAAGAACAGGAGCCTAGCGGATTAGCAGAAGATGCTAAATAAAGGTTTAGCCCCAAAGACTTATGCTTTAATGACATAGCTGAAATACTGAGGGCAGGCTGGGTAATCCAGTGATGATAGTAAAGATTTTCTGTGCCATCTCAGGAAAGTCCCCCCCCAACAAGCCTCTACAAAGGAAGAGGGAAGCCAGAGTGTGTGCTCTGTTCACAAGTCCAGGAAGTCCCGGCCAAGGTTGTCACATCCTATTGGACAGATCCTCACGGTTGCCCAGAGTGTGTAGAAGACTGACTAACGGTCCAGTACTTGAGGCATGCGTGCTGGCACTGCGTGGTGTTTTCTGACCGATTTGAGCCGGTCCCGGTTAAAAAGAGGGAGTCCAGGCAGAGCGTAGTTAATGTGAGGTTCTTTGGCCCAACGCTGCGAGAGACCTCATCTGCCCTTGGGTGAAATGACGCACACACAAAGCATGCAAACACACCCAGACGAGCGTCCATGAGCTCACCCCGGGTTATCTCGCCAGGCACGGTTTCCTGACTCGGACCTAATGAGAAGCCGTGGGGATGACGGAGTGTGTCTGTTTCAGTTTCGAATGACATCCTCCTGAAAGTAGGTTGATGCTTAATTGCCCGTGAATTAGCGATGACATATCGTTTCTACGGTTGCGGTTTTCTCTCTTCACAGAAGTGCCGCCCTCAGGAATATTAGCACACCATCAGCAGTCCTCAGATGTCTGACATTGCTCAAAGGGGCTTCTTCCTGCTGAACAATTTAAAAACAGCCGTTATAAAACAGACTTGAGTGTGTGTGTGTGGTCATCGGAAGCGGAGTGTAAAAACAGCTCACCATTCTGGAGGAGGAGCGGCTGGGAGGGAAATGGGGAAGAAAATACCTTAAAGAAATCTTAATATGCAAACTGCAACAGCCTTGCCTTATTGAAAGACTCCAAAGAACCTACCGGAGAGTTAAAGATCAAGACATGTCAGAACCTCAACAAGTACACTGGAAGAAAGAGAGAAAGTTTAAAGCTGGTATTGAACCCTGGTCTCCTGGCGCTCAGATCACCAGAATGTATATGAAAGCATATTTTGGCCTCAATTTACAGCTGCGCTTTCCGCTCCAACGCACATAGGAACACTGTTGACCTGGCAACCTGTTGCCAAAGCATGTCCAGACAGGCTCCCTGGACAATGAGATTAAAGATTGGCTGCAACCCAATGTCCTCATGTAGGTCATGTTCAGTAGCTCTACATGCACCATGTCAACACTAACAGCCAACTCCAAGTAGCTACTGAAGGTTCAGGACAACAAACCTTGAAGAACATTTTGCTGCAAGGAATGGGTCATTGTGAGTCAAAACAAATAGTGGTTTGGCAAAAGCGCCACAGCAAAGCCTAGCATGCAACACTAAGTAACCCAACTAACGATGACTGTAAATTAACATTTCGGAAAAGCAAGTACTGTGGAGGTCAAGCTAACAACAGGCTACAACAGTGGAATGACATTGTCGCACTGCCTGAAGCCAAAATGCCTAAAGCAGCTTGTTAAACCAAACGTGCTGGTGTTCGGTTGGCGTTCATCAGCGTCCAGCAACCGGAGCAGTCCTACTAGGATTCATCAACGTCTCAGGAACGCATTTGACTCCAAGATCACCAACTAAACCCCCTATTTGACAGACCGGGTATCCCTCCGAATCTCCACACAACGGAAAAAGCTAAATAAAGCATGAATGTTTTCTCGCACAACTGCTGCATGCTTGTTCACAACAAAGATTAGTATGGTGGCCAAGCAGCAGGTAATAAAAACATGGTTGATGGAAGATGGAGGTTGGGATGATATAATGCACATAAAGGCCAACGAATAAGTAATTACACAATGTGTCAACTTCTTTCCCGGTCATGGCAATTATATTACTAGTGCTGCACAGAAAGACTAAACCATTTTTTAAAAACGGCTGTCATGGCTGAGGATGGGAAATTACAAGGGAACACAGCCTGCATTTAAACACTAGGTCAAAGTCAGGATTAAATACACACACACTTACGGAAGCTGTGTGGACTTGCAGACATCTTATCAGTCTACCACATCGCTCACGCTAACATCAAAAGATCCCCCGCCATCAAAGAACCTGCCCACCATCTCATCAGACGAGAACAGGGGGACACTCACCTGCTTGGGCCTGTGGCCAAACAACGGAGATAGGAACATGTACTGGAGGAGAATAAGCACACATTCAGCCTTAAACCTCACAACGAACAGATATAGCGGTCAGGAAATAGGTCTCCTGACAGCCGGTCGGTCGTCACACAAAGTGTTAGAGGTATTGCACAGAACACAGAATGAACTTTCAGGTTCGTCAGAAAGACGAGTGCCACAAAAGTTCCCCAAATACTTTAGCATTTGCAGAATTTACAAAAACTGTAAAGAAGTAAAGATTAAAACAAAAGTCTTGATGTTGAAGTCTCTTGACATGAATAGGTGGGCAGCAGAGTGGAAGTCAGGGCAGAGGTCCAAAGCAGCAGGAAAGAGCTCTGAAAACACGACAATGGCTGTAGAAAAGCCATTCAGAGCCAAAGATCACACCTGAGTATTGTAAAAACAGAACAATCATTTAAAAACAGGTAGCAATTTCCACTTGTTTCCAGAAGCAACAGAAGTTACATTTTAACCTGAAAGGATTCACAGAATATAGGACTGTTGGGCACAGGGGCTATATGAAATTGATTTATTGAGCCCTGATGCACTGTAGTAATTATCATATCACTTAGTTATTGAAGAGCTTGATTTTACTGTATTTTTACTTCTGTCACAATCTTACAGTAGTTTAACACTCATCTTATTCTTTTTTATTATGAAATCCACTGAGAAGGAGAAACTGCTGCAGCAACCAATTAAGAACAAAGGAATTATTGAGCCCATGTAATCCTTCAAACTGTATAACAGATTTTCAGGATAAACTCCATAATCCAAAGTAAAACAAGTTAATTTTAGTAGCCCACATGCCAAGATCTAAACAGTTTATTGGAGGAGTGTGGGCTGAAACAAGTACAAACAGCCTGCTTCCTCCTTTTTGACTGCATGACAAACATTTTTGAGATATCCTAAAAGAAAATAACAGAAATGTGTGAGAGGTTGTGAGATTAAAAAGTGCAAAAATAGAGTGGTTCAGTTAAGTCGTAACTCGCAGAATAAACCAAAGACACCTTTACCAACAAAAACATTTCCGTTGGAGGAAGGACAGAAGAGATATTTGGAAATGTGCTTGTGAGTTCTGCTGGGCTACTAGATGTTCACCAGGCAGCAGTCCAGCAGGTAGAAGATTTAGGCGCACAACAACACGGGCCACCCCTGAAGACCAACCTAAAGCCAAACTCAAATGAGGTCTGTCGTTTTACACAGACGAACTGGTGAATGCAGAGCCTGGTCCTAAACCACAGCAAAGGATGATCCACATGACTCAACCAAAGCATGCCCCAACAGGAGCCTGTCAACGTCCCACACGCATCCCAGTGTTGGGGAGCGAGGCCGTCAGAAACCTTTCGCCTGGTTACAGCCACCATTAAAAGTCAGAGGACTTTGATGCATTCCCAGTTCTCTCTTCCAAATCCATGATTTAAATCACAGAAAGATTGGCATTTATTCACTCATTTCTGAGATTTACGGTCAACTCTGTGAAGCCCCATCAGAACCCTGGGGCCTAGAAAGTACCTTATTCACACATTTAATGACGATACTGTACATGAACCAAGCTCACAAAATGGTCTGTGGAAGGCTGCTACCGTTGTTACAATATCCAACACCAAATGTACAATCTCTTTCACGCAAGTATGTAGTACATGCAAACACTGGTTATCAGGAAAATAAAGCTGTTATCCACGGGTAGATCCCCATTCTGTATTAGTGTTCTGCTAATTATTTACATCGTTGACAGTTAACAGAGTTAAGCAAATATCAAGCGGCACAAGCTTTCCCACCTGACGCAAGTCTAGCCAAAGACGACTGAACCGACTGAACTCCCGGTTGACACTTTGTAAGAAACTTTGTGATAGTTCCTGCAACCTGCTGCTTCCTAAAACGTACTGTATTGAAAAACAAAAACCTAAAGGAAAGGTGTTATAGCTGAACTGAAGATCAGTTCATATCCGTCAAGGATATTACTCGTCATATGGACTCTTATTCTTCAACACTCGGTGACAGAGTCACAATCATCCTCAGAACACCATTTGACTCAAATAGCAACACGTCAGGAGTCTCTGAGCCAATTATATGGGTCCCTCTGACAGCACAGCTAATACTCCTAAAGCACCAGGAGATGGACACAGGGAAAGTCAGGCAGCCCATTAGTCAGTCTGCTTTCCTCATCCATCCGTCATCATCTCTGCTTAATAGAAAGCTATCAGCTCCTGAAAATCAACTACAGAGGTCAGGTTACAAAGGCACTTGTAACCACTCACTTCCCAGGGATCTGAACAACTCCCACTTGGCACGGAGAAGAGGAGACTCACAAATGTTAATTAATAACATCACTCGCGGTAGTCAATTGAAGTGTTCGTCAGACGTGCCAAGAATGGATAAGAAATTCAAAGAAATTACCCCAAAACGTAATTCTCAATATCTTTATGCCATCAGTAATTGCTCTACTGTTACGGTGACACCAAATGCCATAAGTGGAAGAAAGCAGACATTTCAACTTAGGAAGCAGGGTTCTTTCAAAAAGCAGTATTTGAGATATTCCATTTAAACTGTCTGGTCATGGTTACGTCCCCCTTACCAACAGCCCCCCCCCAGGATGGTTGTGTCATGGTGGGGTGGGGGGGGGCAGATAATGGCAGAGTGAGACGGGCATCGTAAAAAGAAGAAAAAGAGCAGCGTGGACCAACCCCCATGACCCCGAGATGTGACCTGGACACTCCCCAAGACTCAGGCCCTCTCTTTTAATTGGGCTCTAAGCCTGGTGCAAGGGTCAGCCTGCAGGGCAGAGGTCAAACAAGGACCCTGAGAAGAGTCAGAGTAGACAGAAACGGGCTCTGGGGGGGGGGAATACTTTCCAACCCGTCACTCTATAGTCACTTTAGTCATCATTGCCACTGCATGAACAGGAAAACGCAGAACCTGGCCAGCTCTCGACCCATTTCATAGTTTGGCACATTACCGTCAGCAGCCTAAAATGAACAGTCCACAACCCCTAGTCCAACTCTACAAAAATGTACCTTTCATTACACCAGAATTTGCCCCAAATCCGACACAAGCAAACATAAAACTGTTAATAACGGAGTCTTTTGCTGGGCTTGCACTCATTTTGAAGAACATTCTGGCAAACCTGCAGTCCTCGGGGTTTCCACACCGCTGGCCGGGGAAACAGACTATTGAATGAAGGCTAACAGATTTTGAACGCTGTACAATTGTGACTCAAAGAAACTGTTCTGCTCCGCACATGTCCATATGAAAGGCTGAAACACTGGACAGTCCCTCCCAGGACTATTGGAGATGGCTGAGGGGGAGAAACCAACAGTTGTTGATGTAAGTGGAGGTGTGGCCGTAAGTCAGCATGGGGCCCAGCTGCATTGTCTCTGGGGGCCTGGGGGAATGTCACCTTTCTAACCTGTATGAGCCTCCACCTAAAGCTCCCTTAATGGGGCACCACGCACCAGGTCAACTCCGCAGCACTTTGATGAGGACGAGACTGAACAGGAGCGAATCGACATCCTGCTGAGCCTTGCCAGGAACGCAGGAGAGGGGGCAATGGATTTGTTGAATCGACAGTTCAGGGTTCACATTTCTCCAAGCTAATTTTCTGTTGAGCTCTTCGGTAAATCCGGCCTGTGGTCTGAAAACCCTAGCCACCTCCGGTTACAGAAATGCATACAGCACAGGCAAAAAGGGTAGCAGAGGGACATCGCAGGATAATGCAAACAATGGGGTTTTTTTTATAGTCTCATTTTACATGTTTATAGCAAACCTCACCAGATCTAAAACCTACCGCTAGGGCTTTATCCAAGCTGACTGCAGGCTTTTATCCCAGTCATGAAGGTCCTCTGAGGTCACTCACCTGTGGGCTTTCACCTGCACAACGCAACACAGACAGAAGTCTGGCCCCAACATGACCTATAAGATTATAGCCCTGTCAAAAGCATTTAAGGTCTCCTAATAAAGAATAAAAAAACGGATAAGCATTTGCTTAGCATTCACATCCTTTTTGCTCCATTCTCAAATATCAATAAACAAAATCAGGTAATTTAACACTAGCTAGATGACTGCTGCTCTAGTTAGCACTCCTAATAATATTTTTGTTGTAATCTATTGTTGTCTAATATATTGGTATTAATGGTGTTTTGTGGGTACAATTTGTATGAAGCAGCCCGTTGAGAACCGGTGAGGCATCGGTTTCTCTGTTTGGTGAAGGAAGTAGTAACCAACGCTGAATGAGATCCTCAGTTCCATGGCAATTTCTCACACAGAATAGCCTTAATTTCTTAGAACAAGAAAAGACTGATGAGTTTTAGAAGAAAGGTCTTTATTTCTGGCCATTTTTAGCCAGTAACCAAAACCCACAATTGCTGATGTTTCAAATACTCATCTTGTGTAAAGTAGGCCAGTTTATTGCTACTTTAAGCAACAGTTTTCAGTTGTGCTAACAATTGCAAAAGGGTTATCTAATGATAAATGCAAATGATAAACGCGGATTAGCAAACACAAGGTACCATTGTAACACAGGACTAATGATAGTAGATAAGGGGCCTCTGTACGCATGTAGATATTCCATAAAAAAAACTGCTGTTTTTAGCTACAGTAGTCATTTACAACATTAGCAATGTCTACATTGTATTTATCATACATTTTCATTTAATGTTATTTCAATCAAAAAAAGTCCTTTCTTTCATAAACACAGACATTTCTAAGCAACCCCAAACTTGAAAACCGTAGTTTATCACTGTCCAATACCAAATTCAGATGAGAGGACGGACAAATTGAGGACAGGTAGAGTAGCCATAGCCCAATAGTATCTAACAACACAGAACACCAAACTGGACAAACCTGCCAAGTGACGTTAACCATCAGCGCACTGGGATTCACACTTTGAGACAAACATAAAATGAACTTGGTTCAACGATGTCCATCCTTGCATACCGACAACCACCCACCCACTGGAGTGAAATGCGTCTGTCGTCATATCAACAGTATGCAGTCAGAAGGGACCATCAGGACTTCAGGGGCCAGGCCGGGCCTGCTTACTGACGGGCGGTGATTTAGCGCCTCTCTCCCTAAGGCAGGGCAGACGGAATGACGCAACCGGACTCAGACACGACAGCCTGATGAGAGATCCACAGAGTAAATCCTGCCGGCCGTGCTGAAGCTTTCAATTAGCTTTACAGAGGGGCCACCCTGGACCGACTGATCCCCGCTGACAGCAGGGCCTGTGGCAGCCATTTTGCAGCCATGCTGTGACTCACTGACAGGGCCTCCAGGAGTCACCGGCCCTCTAAAAAGGTTAGCGGTGACTCAGAGCAGAACGAGCATTTCGGAACGCATTCCACAATGTCTGGTGTAAAGATCGAACTTCGGGGGAGAGGGGAAGATTCCTGGATAACTCGGCAAGATTTGTTGCCCTCTTTTCGAGATGGAAGAGACGTGAAGGCTGGGGTGACTCAGGCACAAAGGGAGGCTCTGTGATGTGTCACACACACTGGAGACGGCAGTTACATAACACCTGACATTAGAGCAGAACACCGTGAGTAGTGGCTCACGGGGCCCTTTCACTTAAAAAAGAAAGGTTGAGACGCTGCCAAGAGGATGGCTATAGTCATCACAGTTGAGTGGGGGAGCTGAGACTACGAGCACAGGTGTTTTACATCACAGTTGAGTGGGGGAGCTGGGACTACGAGCACAGGTGTTTTACATCACAGTTGAGTGGGGGAGCTGGGACTACGAGCACAGGTGTTTTACATCACAGTTGAGTGGGGGAGCTGGGACTACGAGCACAGGTGTTTTACAACACAGTTGAGTGGGGGAGCTGGGACTACGAGCACAGGTGTTTTACATCACAGTTGAGTGGGGGAGCTGGGACTACGAGCACAGGTGTTTTACATCACAGTTGAGTGGGGGAGCTGGGACTACGAGCACAGGTGTTTTACATCACAGTTGAGTGGGGGAGCTGGGACTACGAGCACAGGTGTTTTACGGTACTTTGAGGACCTTCTTGGGGGAAAAACATGTTCACGTTAAAAGTGAAATGTTTTCTACCTTAACAACTACTAAATCTAAAGCGTTCTTTCAAAATGTGATGTGTGATTCCACATGCCGAATGAACCATTTTTAAGCACAAATAATTACAAAGATGTGACAAAGGCTGAAATTGGGTAGAGAGCTAGCCTTTAAAGCCCCAACACAGCCCAGTTCCGGGCAACATAGCAGTGATTCATGTCAAAGTTGCTATCTAAATGCATCGATTGACTACAGAGTTCCACAAACCAAATTCTAACCAGCAGAAAGGACACGAGAGTTGATGGACAAAGTTCAGTCGCAAATCTATGATGAACAAGGACGCAACTTATCACTCGTTTCACCTTTTGTCACAAATCAGCAACACAAAGCCCATACATTACAGAGGGAGCATTGTGGCCTGTCCCGAGGGTGTATGTAAAATACCGCTGACATTTAGACAAGACGAACAAGCATCTCAGACCTGATTATCCAGGCCCACCAGATAAGGCCTGGACACGGGGGACTACGCCATCAGAAAGAAGAGACTAGCTCAGTTTCCTCGGTCACACCGCACCGTTTAACCTTTAGTTTCCCACCTACTTCTCTGGTTACAGCACTCGGAGCCTGTCATTGGTCAAACACACAGCCCAGAAGAAAGCATTTCCTCACTGGAGTCAGGTAGAGTCATTCTCTTATAATACAGAGAGCTAGAGAAAAACAGCATGTGTGTGTGTGTGTGTACACATTACCTTGGTGGTGTCCTTGGTTTCCCTCCTCCAGCACCAGGCTATTCATGCACTTAATCTCCCACTCCTGAACCTCGGTGCTCCACAGGGCTGGGAGCAGGACACTGTGCTGACAGCTGAGTGGGACAGAAAGGGCCTCACGTTAGTAAACCAAAGCCCCCTGATACATCTGATCAGATATCACGGTGTTTCAATAGCTGACAGCGGGGGTTGATAGGCCACAACAACAACAAACAAAAAGAACACCACGCCAAATGTTATTTGCCCTAAAGACTAAACGACATTCGACAACCTCTGATATTCCATGTTTGAAAATGTGCGGCACTTGGAAGCCGGGCACAGCTTGCCCCGGCACCTCTAATGACACAGGCTCTTAGTAAGCACAGGGAAACAGGCCGGGCATTGAAGGGAGCTTGTCAGTGAAAGGTAGCAAACAAATGAACCGTCAACTCCTTAGGCAGCCAGACGTGTCAATGGGCCGGAATAGAGGGACGAGGGGGCTGGGCTGGGTTGAGGACACCGGCATGGCCATGACAGGAGCGGGGCTTTGTTGTCAACACGGCTCTGGTGACAAGTGATGGACAGCCAATTTGGGCCCGAAACCAAGAGATGAGATGGACGAGGGATAAAGTCTGTCATTAATCAGGCGGCCGTCCGTTGGCGTTTCGAGCGTTCAGGACGCAGCCGTGAGAATGACCCAGCCCATTGGCAAGGATCACTTCCTGTTGCCACCTGGGCTAAATCAGGCAATTCTGGAAAATATGACACTTTCATTGGTGACCAAATAGAACATTCATTCTCAAAAACGCCAAATGGCTGGTAGACTTTTCCCTCGGCATGAAAGACTGATCTCTGACCCTCCCCCACACAGCCTCACCCCTTCGCTCCTTCCTTTTGTAAGAGGACCCAGGCCTCAGAGACAGAGAAAGCACTTAGCCCGGACCTCACTGGGTTGGCACACTGGGTTGGCACACAGATGCCAGGCTAGCAACAGGAGCCCTTTAAAGCAGCGCATGGCTTGGTGCCCAGTGACTGCCAACAAAAGCATAAATATTCTAATGTAAACAAGACACGTAAACACGCAACTGTGAAAATCAATGGCTATGGGCGGGGAAGGTCCACAAAGACTAATTTAATACCTTATAAAAAATAATACAAAATTCTATAGCTTTAGTCCATTGTATTAAGGCCAAAAACATGAATTGCTCCAGGATCACGGTCATTGAGACCACAAACAAAAAAATGAAAACATGTTCGCAACATGTGAGATGAATAAAGAAAATACAAGCCCCCACCACCCATACCTAGTAGAAGAACACCAGCAGAATCCTAGCAAAGCCCTGTTGCTACAACCCCCACCCCCAAAAACAAGGCTGGATATCAACAAGCCCTTAATCTACAATGATTAACAAGCTGATGTGACTGAATTCATTATTTATTCCAAAGCAACCAGAGACTCATCCATGGTTCTTTGGCCAAAGTAAACTTGGCAGGAAGAAATTATTCATTTAAAAAAAAGTAGTGAGGCAGACAAAAGAACAATATGGTTAAAAAAAAAAAAAAAATAACTAAAGATATCTGCTCCAGCATCCTGAACTGGCCAGCCACTGTTATAAACAAAAACTCAGTGTCCTACCACGTTTCCATAGAGACCGTTAGACACCAAGAAAACATGTCAAACTTCTGATGCCACATCAACTGATTTGCATTCACGAGGCATCCAATAAAAAGCAGCGTGCATTGAAAACTTGAAAAGAACTCAATGGCTGTCCATTAAAACCAAATGTACAGTCCACACAATCCTCATTCGTAAAAATTTGCATATCATGCTAGTCTATACAAAGAAGCAGATCTATCTAAAAGAGAATGCCTTGGATTTTTCCACTCAACCGCCACATTTTCATAGTGGACTTTTTCAAAAATTATATTTATTTACAAATGACAGTTTGCAAAAACATTCATGTCGCCAACATGTATTTTTATAAGGGTTGGCTTCCTCACAAACCAGCGTCTCCATAGGTTTATTGCTAGGTCCCTGGTAGTGCCTCTACCAGGGACTGTTTCCTAACCACAGTGCATCAATTATTGTTGTCCCTTGCTCTTCAGGGTTTGAGGCTTGGTGTATGGATATGAACTATGTAACAACAGATTTGCGGAGTTAAAACAGGCTTGCTAAAATGACTTTATAAGATTGATTGACATCTGTAGGAAAGCCATGTCTTTTGGAATTTTCATCCTGCATGAACCAGGGTCCAGTACGTATTCGGACCACTGGCTGGGAACACTCACACATCCACAGGCACCCTCAGCAGCAGAGGCAGAACAGCAGCCTCGTCCGTCAGACTCAGGAGCCGAGACTCCAGAAGCTGGATGATGGTCAGGCCGGCGCGAAACACCGCCGGGAGGCCTGGACACAAGAACACGCGCTGAAAACAGCAAAACAGACCTGAGAACATTTCAATGACAGTCAGCCACAATGCAAGACAAACAGGAGCCTGGTAGTGTGTTTACAAAACCTAAGCAAATTCAGCCTCTCGCAAAAGAGTTACCGCCCTTCAACACAAAATGTTCGTACTGAAACTCCAACCCTTCAGTGACACCACCCTCACACTCCTGATATACTACACCAGGATAAGCTACCGGACACCAACAAACAGCACACTTTCTCTGCAGATGTTCATACACAGCCTGACGGGGCCAATCATTGGCTGATCCAGTACATGCACATTCTACTTGGACGCCCAAGACAACGGTGCTCCCGGAGCCTCTGTGTGTTTGGCGGTACCATGTGACATGACGAGGTCCCAGATGGCCAGCACCGAGTCCCAGCAGGCCAGGGAGGTGAACAGGGTCAGAAACCAGGGCATAACAAAATGGACGGATGAAATGCCGACATCCTCCTAGAGAGAGAGAGAGAGAGAGAGAGAGCAGAAACCAATGGGCACACATTGGAAAATGTGACTTAGTTACTTCCAGTGCCCTTTTAGACAGTAATGCATGACTCCATCAAAAGGCTGAGCGTCTATCCCCTCTGATTCTCTCTTATTCTGGAGAGAAAAAGACAGACATAAAATGCTGGTCTAAGCCATTAGAAACATTTACTCAGAAAGTGCATTTAAGCCTGTGGTTTGCAGGCCTCCGGCACCAAATTAGCAGCTTTTCTTTGAGACGTGCCGAGTCAACACAAGCTGAAAATCCCTTAAGAGACCGTCAAGAAGCCCCAAGAGCGAGGAGGATGGGGCCGTCTATGAAGAAGGGGGATAGGAGGCCGGACTAAGGGGGTACAAGTCCCGGCTGACAAGGAGGACGGAGGACCAATACGTCATTATTCAGCCAAAATGGTGCAGAGTGACAGCTGCTTTTAACGTAGTCCCGTCTGACTAGTACCCATCTGGCATACAGGCAAAGAACTGTCACGGCCGTCATCTCCAAGATAATGCTTTCAGACGTAAAAATGGCAAAGCACTTTCTGTACATGAGCTCAGACAGAACGGGCAGATTTAACCCAACCGACCAGCAATTCTACACATTTCACACAAGCCATTCTAAGGAACATACGCAGCGAATCTTCGAAACGTTTGTAGCTCTTTTTGTAAGGAGAGTGGAGACAAATGGATTGTGCAAGGCTTTTATTAACCATGGAAAAGGGGTGAGGAAGGGTGGAGACGTGTATGGAGCTCCGGTCCCCGTCAGGGAACCGTACGTTTGCGTGGAGTATACATGTTTTACAATAACTATGTGTAAATGACTATCCAAACAATGTGAGCTAAACCAACCTAAACATCTTTAGACTGTCGTTTCAGTTACCCACCTCTGATAGGACATTGGATTTTAGAGAGACGGACGGACTATGAAAAGGCACAGTAACCAATGCTTGTTATGACACTAAGCAGATTCTCCTTCAAATAGCCCACAGGTGAAGGATTAGTAAGCCTCCAAATGCAGTTTTTAATCATGTGAGATTTGCGCCCAAGTTGTACAGTAAGCATGAAGCTGGGATGGCAAACTTACAATGTGCCTAGAGAGCTGAGGTTGCCGGTGCTTGAGGAACTGGTAAAACACCATCGCTTGATGCTGGATCCTGAAAATTACAAACAGACTTTCAGCAAGTCTGCAGCCTGGATTGATTAATAAAAGTTTATCATGTCTATATTTTAAAAAGGACATTCTTACTTTTTTCCAGAAAGGTCAAACAGTTCAGACAGATATTTTGGATTCTCTAGCAGAACAACTAGAGCCCAAAATGCCTCCTCTTCGCTTAGGTTCATAAGGAGAACTGCAGCAATGTACGACATACCTGATCCCGGTGAAATGAGGCATAAAGAAAATGATGGAAAAAGATGAATGTAGCATTATCAGAGGGGAATGTCAACCACTCAAATCACAGCAACATTTGTGCAATTTGCTTGACAGCATGGCTGTTGTACTGGCTGATTGTCTGACACTCTGCTGCCACCCAGTGGTTCAAGTACGGTAGTATACATTTGGCTAATAACCCTTGGAGCATCAATTATTTTCAGATGGAATTATGACCTTTAACTGGATGATGCAGAAAAAGCAATAATATTATGGGAGAAACAGCATTGATACAATTGTTTTTCTGTCCCCCTAAGGTGCTTGATGCACTGCTTTGTAAATTCTAATACCTTACAGCAAACATTGAGCAAATTCAAAACTTGCAATGAATAAGGATGAACTAGAGAAAATCTTCCAAGGCCTTTCAAGGACAAATAAATACATGTATCTGGGCTTCTGCAATTAGTCTCAACATCCTCTAAACCAGGGGTGGGCAAATATTTTGGCTCTGGGGCCACATCAGGGTTTTAAAATGAAATGGAGGGCCACATTTGGTTTTGTAATTCGTTAATCATAATTGATTTGGAGGCCAGAAAAGGGCATACCGTGGGCCGGATGGGACAGCCTCGCGGGCCGCATTTGGCCCTCGGGCCGTAGTTTGCCCACCCCTGCTCTAAACACTGTAACTTTGTTCATTTGTGCACCATGTTACGCAATTGCAAACAGCCATCCAGGTGTACTGTACCTTGGCTATATCCGATCTTAGGGTTGTACTTTGCATAAGCAATGAGGACTCGGAAGAGTTTAGCTTGGCCTTCGATTGCCTCAGGACTCTCACCCATCAAAGAGCGATGGGTTGGAAATGACCTCTCTACACAAGATATGAGGCATCAGATTTCATATGAACACACGCAGAGCACAGAAAACATAGCACAAGATAAATTATTCATATGTTACAAAATGGGGTGGATTACAGAAACGGACCATAAAAACATTGGAGAATTTGAATTATCTGAAGCGAGAATTCAAATCTCCAATAACTTTAGCAGTAATATAGTAGATGTCACAACTCACGCAGATCCAGAGCGATCTGACGAAATACAGTGACATCAGTAGTGGAATACGCCGGGTTCGGTGGACAGCAGGAAGGTTGGTTGTACCCCAGGTCCTTCTCTGTGTCATTTAAAGTAGCAATAGCAGAGATAATGCCATATTCACTAACTCCTAGTTCAACCAGGGGCCCTCTGATCTCATCCAAGCATTTCTGTAATTGAATGAATACAAAATACATTTAACAATTTTTCTGTCATTGATTAAAAGTGGTAGACCTTAAAGGGGAGAAAACCACTAATGAAAGTGCAGGTCTATAGTGCACTTTTGAAAATGAGAGGCTTTACCAGAGGTAATGGCAATGCCTGTACCTGATAGTTAAAAACACTGGACCCTCTTATGTTTTCTAAATCGAGCAGGCACTTCCACACTCGCCCTCTTAAAGATGGAGGAATTCCCATTCTAATAAAACGATCAATCTGAAAAGAAAAACAAGGTTGTCAACGTGAAATCAGTGCCATCTAGAACAATGGCAAATATCCATTAGAACTCAAGCTGTCATTTACAGATCTAGGCTGGTTGGCTGGCAGGTGTACCATTTTAACTTGGCTGCGATGACTTAGGCTGTTTAGCAAACATGAGTCGACGGTTGGTCTAACATAATCCAACACAATTTAATGAATACATTGTATAAATCAATAGCACAGTGATTCTATTGAAGTCTGTGTTTTGGTATAGGTCAATAGCCCAGTGGTTCGCAAACAGGGGTAGAAGGACCAACGTGAGTAATTGGCCTATTCACCGTTACCGACTCGGGAAAGCCTAACTGGTCACATGCACATGAGGCGGTACTTTAGAGAAACGCCAGGCAGGGTAAAATTCAGTCTGTGTTTTGGTAACCACTGAGATAAGTAGATGGAGTCAAATGAAAAACCTGGCTTCTGCAGATGAAACTGGATCCATTCCAGTAGCTGAGAAGTTCACACAAATCCTTTACTCTGGATGCATTGAGTTGTGGATAACTGGGCGAAAAGGACAATGTAGAAGATCATGAAGTGAACAGTATAGTGTAAGAAAACGAATAAACCATTCTCATCTTATTGAATATTCCAATACATTTCAATCGTGTGCAATCCCAGAACGAACCGACTCTAAAACACACGTTAATGACCCTTGTATCAGTCTTTAAAATTCCCGAATCCAATGCAAATGAAAGTAGCAAAGTTCTTACCTGTAATTGTGACATCGGTTTTGACGTTTTTGGTCCTTTATTTTTAACAGCGCAAACCCGAATTCGTCAAACACCAAACCTTCACTAGTGCGCATTTTAAAGGAGAATTTTCTACTACTACCACTACTACCCACGCTGCTTTTCCTCATTATAAGTACTTTTTCTGTTTTTAATAACAGCTTGTCACTTCACCAGCCTACTTGGTTTTTCTGGAGGACTGACAACGTTCAAACACCGCGCTCCTTATTTCCATTTACGTCATTTACAACGGGCAATCGGGGGTGTATTCAAGATCGACAAACGCTTTAAATGTTTTTCAAACGCTATTCATGTTATAATATATTTATATATAAATATCTCACAAACAGAAAACTAAACAACAATAAGTAATAGTATCATTTTTATGAACTTTATGGAGTATTTGTCGCAGGTGTGGTGGATAAACGGCAATAGGTAAGTTTGACTAATATCATTGTCAAGTATTCCTCCAGAGACGTTGTACATGCTGATACTCTAATGTTGCTTTGGGGCGTTATGGGCCATTTGTTATGACGACCACAAACAACAATGAATGTAGTAAAGGCTGTGTTTAAAGATATCTACTTAGCCACATCAGCATTGTGTTGTGGCACAGTGTACGATACTTAGTGCGGGGGTGACTATCCTGACTGCCTTATTATGAAACAGCTGCAGACATTGATAGGGGGAATACGACTTGTTTATGCTATCTTCAGAATTGTATAAAATATCTGCAACAGGTTTGTAGGTTTGTTGTGACAAAACATAAAACGAATGAGCAGTTCTGCTTTACATGCGTACACTATGACTGACTTGCTTCAACATCATAGTTTTTTCAGAATCACAATGTCTCACAATGTCACAATCTGCACGTCAACTTCGTTTTATCACTACAAAGAATCGTCCTGAAGGGTATTTTTTAACACACCTTAAGGTGAGCTACATAGGGGTTTGAGAGCCCATAGAAATTGAGGAGTTATTCCTACCCTTCCTCTGTTTTCTAGACGATATATATTAATATATGTAAATAAATAGTTCAACATTTTAAGATACATGAAGAAAACTAGAAATCATCTAAGTTTAATATAAAAAATAATCTAAACTAAAACCTGCTTAATGGCACATGTAAAAAAGATAAAATTCACCTCCCCCGTCCACAATACATTTTTGTTTGTTTTTAACTGATAATAAAACCAAAACATTTTAAATGGCACAACATACTCAACGTCATGTATTAACATATTCACTTTCCACACCCACATCACCTAGCATCAAGGCTGGAGTCCAGAAACATAGGTCAGAAAACATTTTACCTGCAACTACATGTAGGTGATCCAGGGGCTTGCAGCTGACAAAGGAAACACTTGCCCTACGTGATGACTAGGAAACTGTTCAATTACCTCAGGGTCTGGGTATTCTTAGCATACATTTAATCACCTTCTTGGTTGTCTGTGTTTTAGGTTCAATTTGGCTTTAGGCTTACATACGTCCCATGAGTAGTATTGCCCTCCACTGAATGTTTTACTCACGCACACACACACACACAGGGAGAGAGTCATCTGTACCTGTGTGTTTATCTTCACTGACAAGATTGACGGAAAAGGGGCTACAAAATATTGGCTTGACTATTAACATCTTAGCCTTTCTGAGAGACAGAACATTCTTGGCCAATGGAGGGCCAGGAAACTGTTGGCCTATCAGAGAGCCAAGAATCTAAGAACATGAATGCTTTACATCAACCATTCTGCCCTTCTAGGGAGGAAGGAAACCACAAACCTCACCCTGCTAAGGAGGAAGGAAACTGCAAACCTCATCCTACTTGGGAGGAAGGAAACCAAAAACCTCAACCTACTAAGGAGGAAGGAAACGGCTTAATATTTGGTATCAAAATATATCCGAAGAAGGTCAATGTGAGAAATGTGTATATGATACAGCCCTGTGACTCTGTCATATCCACACATGGTCTCTCCTATCAGTGTTATGCGGATGACACTCAAATATTTTGAATGTCATTTGCCCTTCTGACACCGAAGTGGCAACACACCTCTGCATGACTGAGGTCTTTACTCTGATGCCATCCCACCACGTTAAGCTTTACCTCAACAAGACAGACATTCCTCTGGGGGAAAGCTTTTCTGCTCCAAGATATTACCTCACAGTTGAAGACTCCAGGGTCCCCTTCCCAGAGTTCTGAGAAATTTGGTGGGAACCTGAACGACCCCTCCGCAAACATCAAGGCTCCAACTCCTACAGGTCCATGCATTACAACATAAGGTATGACCTCACCTCACAAGGTGGGAATGGTACCAATCCAGACACACGCCATCTCATGTCTGAACTACTGCACATCACAGTAGTCAATCTAGCAATTTAGGATGTCTCAAAATGTATGCCGTAATAGTAAATCAAACTATGAATAAATACAAATCTAAATGTAAATATTGTATTTTGCCCAAGATATGTTTGTTGTACTGATTTAACTTCCAGAGCCAAAAGAGAGCAAAGCCACATCTACAGTATGCATCATTAAGAACATAATGTGATGATTATAACAAGATACAAAAGTACAAATATATGGTTAAATACCTCGCTTATATCTCTTGAAATATTTGTACTTTATTTACTGTTTGAAGCAGTGCCACTCTGCTATATAGTATTTTCGTATCAAAGTTACTAGGATGTCATGTTTACAGTGAATCAGTATATTGTAACCATCTAAGCAGTGCATTAATTATTTTAGATAAACCTCATGTAGCAATACAGCAACATTCACGCAATGAGTGAGTAGTGCATGAAATAACATTGATCCGCGGACAGGAGAAACGGTACAGAAGTGTATCAAACGTTAAGACAGACTGAATGCACCTCTGATCTATAGGAAATTATGACCATACTGTAATTGGACTATCAATATGTCTGTCATCTTTTCCAGTTGCCAACCATTTTGTGATTGGTGATAGAAAGTACGTAGCGTAGTCCGCCTACGCATATTGGTTTAGAAACAACTAGGTTAGTGGTGCGGCAGTCATGACTGAAGAGAAAGTAGGTCACAGACTGAATAAGGTGAATCACAGTTAATGTATCTTAAAAGGAGCACGGGTGTTCGTAAGATGGGGATGTCCTGTACATAGTTCCTGTCATGTAAGTACATCGTATTTTATGCGTTAATTTTAGCATCCTGATGAGGACTGGCCGCAATAGATTGCCAGTAGACGGTACGTCACAACGACTTGTTTTGCCTGCGTACTGTACTGACTTGCTGGAGCAACGTTTTATCTACGGTATTGCTAGCTACCACCGTTGTATTATTTTTTTTTTACTGGTACGGTGTGCTTACCACGGACCTATTTGGGAAACGTTGGGTAGACTAGAAGCTAAATAGATTACAAACTACATGTTTTACTAGAAAGCCAGCCAAGTTGTTAGACAACTTTTCGGTGTAGAAGTGTCTGAGATCAACGTTTCATTCAGCCGTGATCTTTTGTTTAATAATGGAGCCTTGAAATTGAATTAACTAAATAACTGTCTGGTTATAGCTAAGCAGCTTTGGGCTTATTATCGATTACGTTAGCATCGTATATGGACTGCTAGCCAACCGGGCTCTCGTGACTTTAGTTCACAGCTTGCTATTTAACACCCCTCCAGGGTACAGTGACAGCCTACTAATAAACACACCATAATTATTTATAATCAGGCGGGGTCCGCCTGGTTATTGCCCCAAATAGGGGCGTACTAGAGCAAGGCATCTCTTTGGCAATTTGTGTTTAGTCGAAGCAGTAGCAATATTAAGCTGTCCTCTTAGGCTTCCCTAAATAAGAAATACCCAGTGAGGTATCTGCTTTTGGGTAACCCCTCTGTGGGACGGGTCAATATAAGCCGAGTGGCTTGCATGAATGATTAATGTGAGTGGGCCTTCAAGGTGAATGTACTTGTTCCTTGACTGTCCGTGCAGCAAACGTTATTAGCCAACCTCAATGTAATTGGCTTCCTAACAAGGTTCCATCGTACATATGTTTCGATGTCGATACTGACAATTGCGTAACATTTTCTCAAGAGCAATTTCAGAGGGGGGGGACACAAAGTAGCGCCATAGGTTTGCTCGCTACTGTAGCTCTGTAAAATCAGCATGTGTGTGTGTTCCTACCATAATACAACAAACTGACTGAATTACCCTCACGTTAGCTACGTGCATTGAGTCCCTACAGACCGTAGACAGAAACACAATCAACTTGCCTGCTAAACAGCACTACATACGTTGCAACGCAAGCTTCTCTCATTGACTCGAATTCAAACATCTGCAAACGCTGGTTGATGTTACTGTAGCTAGCTAGCTAACAAAGTGTGACCTGTAACTCTATGCAGAGAAAATGAAGACTGGTGACTGTTATAAATATTTTCTTGTATTGCGTTATGGCAGTAAATAAATGTCTAACATACCTTTTGTTTGAAGTACTTACTGAACGTGAGCCACTAACGACAGACTCGGTCAGATTTCCACAAACGCACAATGTCACTACATTAGAGAATCGTTTTAGAATTTGAATAATATCAGACAAATTCTCCTATATGTTTTAAGGCCCTGTGGTTATAACTATTCAAATAATGTAGGGAATTACCCATCCAAATAAGTAGGTAAACCGAACATGAATATCATCCTCACAGGGCCCTACACCAACAATTATTAGAAAGGGTGCCTAAGGAAAAATGTTGACGCACATACAAATATTTATAAGATAATAAATGTAGAATTATTAATTTGTCTAGTGATGTTAAATTACAATATCAGTTTATAGGGCAAAAACATTTCTGAACAGAATTGTTGAGGAAGCCTAGCTAAGATAACCTGACAGGGATGAGACTCTTACACAAGTGCGCTGACCTTAGGACTCTTTTGTCTGTGACGTGAGGCCGCCTAGAAGGTGGGTTAAAAGGCCAGTGACCCTGGAGTGTATTTAGAGAGCTTGTCTTGTTTAGAGTGCATGTTTAGATGGTGAGATGCGGCTGTACCTCTCTGTGTTTGAATTAGAGCCAGAGGTCTTTTGAACGGTGCTGGGAGAGTAAGGTTGGGTGAGCTGAGGTATGTTGAGGTTTAAGGTGCATATTGCCCTTTAGGCTCCTTGACTTCAACATGGTTTTTGATGCAGTGGGACAATGCAGTGGTTCTTTGTGGCTTCCCTCCTATCTAAAATCCAGATATGTCCTAGATGGCATCTTTTCCCTGAGGTATCCTGGCAACAAGGGTAGCCTGTATCCGAATGCGTGGGTGTGGAAGAGAGTCTGTCATAATTCTGACAATTAGAGTAAACCTGACTCAATTGTGTTTGTGATTCAGTAAAATGTAGAAACCTCAGTGTCAGTATTGTAACGTGGAATTAACATATACCTTCCTCTTCTTGAAATGCAGAGCAATTGCGAATGGATGGAAGGACATTCCAGAAGCTGTAATGAACATTTGTGGTGAGCGAGACCCATCTTGTTGTGCTTTGCTGGTGAATGTGATTTTTGTTTTGAACAATCCTTCCCCAAAGTAGGCCTAAGTTGTCCAGTTATAAGTCTAGTCATTTACTGTTTCAGATGATCTAATGGCAGACCAAAGAATGGACATTACCTCTACGATGAACGAGTTCATGTCTCCCAGCTCCACTGACCAGATCAGCAGCTCCATCAACACCCCGGTCATGGACTACACCCGCAAGAGGAAGGGCAGCACCTCGGACTACCAGTAAGCACACCCTCCACCCCCTTGCTCTAGCCCTGTACCCAATCAGCTTACACAGCCCCAGCCAATACCATAACCCCCCCCAACCAAGCCTCAAACAACAGTCAGTGCTGGAGATAATTGGGTTCACCGAGTTCTACAGCTATGAATTAGTAATTAACATTTACTTGCTTGATGTTATGAGGATGTGTACACATCTCGCAAAAACAATATTGATATATTTACGCAGTCATGCCCAAGGGGTGTGTCTTACGAACCACGTGTATCTGACAATCATCATTAACACTTTATTATCTTTCCTTGTAGAATTGATGGATTTTCTTTTGAGTGAGTATGAAAGTTGTTTTCAAGTTTCACCTATCAGTTTGGCTTTAACTGGTGCCTGAGTAGATATAATGGTTTGCAAACTATATTTTAAAGATTCATCAGGGCAAAGACATTTCCACAAAGTATTCATGTAATGCCGGTATTTGATCGTTATCTCATCATTATCCTCAACAGCGACAGCAGCATGGACACAGACAAGGATAAACTTAGGTAGGTTTTTTGGCCAGCAATCAGTACTGATATCAGTATCAGTAATGTCAGTATATGGTCAGTGTGTTTGGTTTCAGACATTTTCCATGAATACATCTCTTTTTCCTTACTTCAGGGACTGCGGTGATCATCAAGGTCGGATCAAAAATGCCAGGTAGATTTAATTTCTGATTCCTCAGGTTTCACTTTTCAAAGCCTGCCGGCAGAGGATATGCAGTGCCTGGCAAGCGGGGTAAACTCCAGGAACAAATATATTCTAATCCCTCTTCCGGGTTGAAATAAATGCTGTTTTTTTTTTTATATCAGACAGAGAGAGCCTTGTGTCCCATCAATGAATAGACACTTTATGTAGTCTATAGATTGCACTGTGTAACAGAGAAGACTGGGAGTCCTTCTAACTGCTTTCTGCCGCTCTGCCAACAGGGAGGCGCACAGTCAGATTGAGAAGCGGCGCAGAGACAAGATGAACAGCTTTATAGACGAGCTCGCGGCGCTAGTGCCTACCTGCAACGCCATGTCCCGCAAGCTAGACAAACTCACGGTCCTGCGCATGGCTGTCCAGCACATGAAGACGTTGCGAGGTGAGATGGAGTTCCATGCGGGTTCAAGGGACCTGGGAGTGTTCGCCAAAGCACAGGGGAGCAGCGCGGAATCGTTTGGAAGGAATTTGTTATGTCGAATTGGGGATTCTTTCTTTTATGTTTTATTTTTTCATGTTACATTTTTTGTGTTCTACAGGAGCAGCGAATCCTTACACCGAGGCGAACTACAAGCCATCTTTCCTGTCAGATGATGAACTGAAGCACTTAATATTGAGGGTGAGTTCAGCTCTCTGCTCTTCTGCAGAGCCGGTGACAGAAGCCTCATTGTTTTACTGAGTCTTATGTGACTTTCTTTTAGGCTGCCGATGGCTTTCTGTTTGTTGTCGGTTGTGATCGTGGGAAGATTCTTTTTGTCTCCGAGTCCGTTTACAAGATCCTCAACTATAGCCAGGTAAGTCTCCATTCTTTTCACTTTTGATTTCCTTCTTTGCTCTTAGTGGCCAATGCTCTCAATTTCCTCTCTTTCTCCAGAACGATCTGATTGGTCAGAGTCTGTTTGATTACCTACACCCTAAAGACATCGCCAAAGTCAAAGAGCAGCTGTCGTCATCTGATACAGCCCCTCGGGAGCGACTCATCGATGCAAAAAGTAAACAATCCCTCTCTTCCGGTCTCATCACTGCCTGTCCTCACAAGGTCAAATCAGGAACATGAACAGTTTTGTAATGCACACCACAGGAAAAGTCCTTACAATATTACAAAAATGTGCTGTGGAAAATACATTCCTCGTATGGGCAGATATTAGTATGCTGGTGGTGTTCCTGCTGAATGATGTTTGTAAACACTCCGGCATAATTCCCCGTCTCTCGTTCATTCATTATTCAGTTATAGGGGTTGTTGTGTGCCGTGATTTCCTACATATGAGTAAAGCTTCTTGTCATTTCTGAGACTAGGCATGATTAGCCACAGTGGACTTACACACTGGGATTTTTGCCCCGTTCAGCTGGCCTGCCCGTGAAGACTGACATCACCCCGGGTCCGTCAAGACTGTGCTCTGGGGCCAGACGCTCGTTCTTCTGCCGTATGAAGTGTAACCGGCCTTACGTTAAAACTGAAGACAAGGACTTCCCTTCCACTTGCTCCAAAAAGAAAGGTACTTCTCTCTGGATCTAGGCGAGACATACACAGAAACAACGGGCATTAGAATGCAAGCACAGCATACTTACTGATGTACGGTGCCTTTGTGATTTTTCTTTTTATTACATGTTACAGGTTCTTACATTTCTGTGGGCCAACACTCCATCATTAATGACACAAAAGCCTTGATACATGAAATGCTGAAACGTCCTCCCAGTACACTGATCTATTGCTTGTGAACTTTATTTGACTATTTGGCAATTTATTAATTTAAGCGATTCTTGATTATTGTTTCTCATTATGTTATGTGATTGCCTGAGATGACAGGATTGTCACTCCTGCTGTATAATGAGTATAATAATGTTGGTGACTGACACTCACTATGCAATACCTGTTTAATACTCGGTGCCCGACATTGTTGCCTGATATGTTGTTCATTATAAGAGGCAAATGCTGGTTATTCAGGACAGGAGGCACATGGAACCCACGCAACAGTGCTCATGAGAACATTATCTAGGAGGATGTTGCGTACCCCTCCAATGACCTGTTTTGGATACAGATTGCTTGGCATCATACGGGGGGGAGAGATCAATGTTTCTTCTTTTTTTTAACCCACAGCAGACCGCAAGAGCTTCTGCACGATCCACAGCACCGGCTACCTGAAGAGCTGGCCGCCCACTAAGATGGGCCTGGACGAGGACAACGAGCCGGACAATGAGGGCTGCAACCTCAGCTGCCTGGTGGCCATTGGCCGGCTGCACCCTCATATCATCTCCCAGCCCTCCCATGATGACATCCGCGTCAAACCAACCGAGTATGTCTCCCGGCACGCCATCGACGGGAAGTTTGTCTTCGTGGATCAGAGGTACGATCGAGCTCTGGTTATTTCACTTTTTTTCTCATGCTAGTTGTTAACCAAGGAAACCCACATCCTTGGAAGTATGACGAGGCAAATAACTCAAGCAACCGATGTGTCTAAAAGCATTCTTTTAATTCACCCTCAACACAAAGAAGTCATCTACACTAGCGTGCACTTTACTGGTTAGTCTATTGACATGCACGCTGTTGCTGTATTTGATCAATGAATCTCCTGCAAACAGCTTGACACTTCAAAGGCCATTATTACGCATGGTGAAGGGTAATTTAGCTTTCATTAAAATGTCAGTGGACAGATTAATGGTCATAGAAATGCTACGGTGCCATTTTAAAGACTTTCCATCTATCCAGGGCCACAGCCATTCTTGCTTACCTGCCCCAGGAGCTTCTTGGCACCTCGTTCTATGAGTATTTCCATCAGGATGACATCAGCCACCTGGCAGAATGTCACAGACAAGGTATTGGAACTGCGGCACGTCTCTCAGATTCACTTTCTTTTAGTCATCGCATACTCTGATTTTGTACATTCTGTTTTTATTGTGTCTCAACAGTGCTGCAGATGAGGGAAAAGATCCACACAAACAGTTACAAGTTCAAGATTAAAGATGGCTCCTTTATTACCCTCAGAAGCCGCTGGTTTAGTTTCATGAATCCCTGGACCAAAGAGGTGGAGTACATCGTCTCCACAAACACGGTGGTCTCGTACGTCACCCCCCTTTCTACTGGCCTAGTTATGTACATTCTTACATGGAATCACATGCTGGAAACGTTACTATTGGCGCTCCATTCTTTGCTGAGAATCAAATGTTCATTCGGCAGTGTTTTAATGGTGGAAAAACACTGGTCCTCATGTGGCTGTTTGAATGCTTCTCCAGGTGCCGTATGCTGGACGGTACAGACCCCTATGCTCAGCCTGCCGCGTCTCCCACTGCCTCGGTGGACAGCGTGCTGACGTCAGAAGGTGACCGTGAACATGGCGGCCACTTCTGTCCGCACACGTTGAGTTCACGGCGTCTGTGTGTCAGAAGGGCTTCTGTTTTAAATCTCCCTGGAGGGCTTGGTGTGGGGAGCTTTGGGTCCAATGTGAAGATGCCTTTCGGTCCCGGTGCGGGCAGAGTGATAGACGTGTCTCCTCGTAGGTGGAGGAAAGCGGGCCCTCCAGACCGTGCCAGGTATCCCCGGAGGCACGCGACCGGGTGCCGGCAAGATCGGACGCATGATCGCAGAGGAGGTGATGGAGATTCAGAGGTTAGAGATGGAACGCTTCGATGCTTGGTCGTTAATGGCGACTGCCGGATCACTAGAACAGTACTGGGACCATAAAGCCTGTTGTGAAGGTGGTAACGTCTGTATATTCACAGCTCTCTGATGCGCGTTATGCCCCTCATCACACGTGGCACATTAACCTGTTCAGTAATGCTTTGGTCAGCCGTGACCAATAGCGGGAGCTGAAGATTTACTACTGGACTCCCGCCACCCTGTCAGAGTCATGGTGTAACAGTCTGTTCTTGTCTGTCCAGGACCAGAGGCTCGACGCCTTCCAGCTGTGGCTCCAGCCCCCTGAACATCTGCACTCCCCCTCCAGACTGTTCTCCAGGGGGCAAGAGGGTGCGTCCCAGACCCACGACGGTCAACGTTGAGATGACATTGACACATTTTTCCAATAGAACTGTCAAGCACACTACATGGCATCCATAATGTATTCACCAGTTGGATCTTCTGCTTTATTCATTATGGTCTGTTAGGTGTCGGTCCTGTTGCTGAAAGGTGCATTGCCTGGACCTCCGCTGACATATATATTTTTTTATTCGGCAGATTCAAAATGGTGGAACACCAGAGCTTTCTTCAGGAATGCTGCCGGGAGGACCTGACTCTATTGGATACCCATACTCCAACCAGTCTGTTATGAGTAAGCTTCTAGGCTCTAAGGAATTCCTCAACGGAATAGTTTCAAGACACTTAAGTGTCATTGTGTTAGTGATTTTTTTTCTTTCACTCCCGATGTCTGACTTGTGTGTTCTATTACTTAGGTGACAACTCACACCTCAGCATTGACATCATGGATGCGCCCGGCTCCAGCAGCCCCAGTAACGATGAGGCAGCCATGGCCGTGATCATGAGTCTCCTGGAGGCCGACGCAGGTCTTGGGGGCCCTGTAGACTTCAGTGATTTACCCTGGCCCCTGTGAGGACACTCCCGGTGGAATGAAACGTAGAGGACTTGGTTAAATCATCTAAGGAACCACACTAGTTAGCTACTGCGCTTCATTGAGCTGCAGTACATGCTGGAGCTGACTGGAATGGGATTCTCCTGCATTGTACCACCTAGGACAGGGGTGGGCAAATATTTTGGCTCGGGGGCCACATCAGGATTTTGAAATGAAATGGAGGGCCACATTTGTTTTTGTAATTTGTTAATCATAATTGATTTGGAGGCCAGAAAAGGGCAAAAGTTAAAACATACATTACATATGTACAGTAGATCCCATATAAGGTGTAAATAGTTAAAATTCTGATGTATAAGAATGGGCTGGTGAGTTGTTTTTTTAATTCCCCCCAAAATAATTTTATTACATTCCGGGGGCCGGATGGGACAGCCTCGCGGGCTGCATTTGGCCCTCGGGCCGTAGTTTGCCCACCCCCGACCTAGGAGTGCTATATTTAAAAAAAATGTTTTAGTGTCATGATGTTTTTACACTACAGTACACAATGGTTTCCTCGTTGGATATTCCCATTGATAATTGTATCATATCTTTAAATATTATGTAAGAAATACTTTCTCTATATATATATATATATGACTGTGTAATATTAAAAGTATTTCTTTCTGTTGTTTCAGATAATATTTCTGCATTCACATGACTTTGAGGAATCAGAAATGTAAAAAGAAATGTCAGGTGTATTGCTATCACTATAAAAAGCATTCTAAATAATCGGTGAAGTCAGTGAATCTGAGGTTGAGTGAATAATTTAGGGGATTGTATGCAACCAAAGCAATTCAATGAATCACATCCATTTCAGAGATTTTTTCTATTGAGCCTATTGGTGCAACGCTAGGGTATTTTTATATCATGTTGCTATCTAGTGGCAGAAATTCTGTCAGGCAGTGATAACTGGTGACTGCATTGCTAATGCGATGAGGAAGAACGCCTGGAAACAAACTGATTAGCATTGGTGCAGTTCTGAGGTAATATTTTTAAACAAAGATTACAATCTTTGGAATGATTAAGAAATATGAGTTATAAACTATTTCATTATACAGTTAAACAAATCTGCATTAGAAGATCAGGATGCAGTCAATATTTTTAGGGATAAATTAAGTACGCGGTTTTGTCTTGACCCAGTAATTACGGCCAGATAAATCAGCATCTGTTGACACAATAGACGTTATTGGCTACCTCGGTGAACAAGCTAAACAATAAACAGGCATACGTGTTTTACGCATTTCCAAACTAACTAATCCCCTCAATCAGTCGTAAGTGATAAGTGAGAAAGAAATACGTGTATATATATATATAACATTTTATTATTCTGATGCCAAAGCATCACGATGAGGCTTCCTCCGAGGTAACTACTTCTGTAACATTCTCACCCACACCACAACAGTGAGCGCAAGCAGAAGTGGAGAAAACCAAACTGTTTACAATCGGCAGTAATGGAACTACACAGCAGCACAACACCCCCCACCCACCCACAACTAACTTAATGAGAAGGGCCCACGCGTGTCTTTACTTCCATACAATCTAGTATTCTTCTTCAAACGAAAACATCAAATATTCTTGATATAAAAATCTCCTTTGGTTGGTAAAAAAACTAAAGAAACAGTACAGAATGTGTGCAAAGGAGGCAATCGTTAACCGTTTGCGTTGCTTCTCCTTCCTTGGCTGTTGACATTATTTATTTATATAAATAACAGTTATTTTTATTATTTTGGCTTGTAAGGCTGCAGAAGAGGGTGCAAAGGCATTGTGATTTCTGCGGCCCAACTCGCCCCTCGCTACTGTGCTCCGTGGATGGGGCATGGAGGGCAACGAGGCCTCCCGTCTCAGACGCCCGGTGAGGGAGCCTCCGGCTCCGACTCGTAGTGGTAGCTGGGCTGGGGCTGGATGTCCAGTTCGTCCACCTGGGGACCAGGGTGCATGTTGACCAGCTGGTCCTGGGGAATGTCTGCCGCGGCGGCCGCTAGGTTGGTGATGGACTTGCTCTTCACACACTGGAAGTCAACATGGCGGCTCTTGCCCTCCTCCTTCTCCCAGGACATGCGGATAAAAGGCCGCTGGACGTAGTTGTAGATGACCTCTGGCCGACCGCCGGGTCGCTTCTTAACCTTCTCCTTGTAGGTGGGGTAACCTGGGGAGGTAAAATTAGACACTGTGGTTTGAGAGTTCAAGTACTTATGTAGCTTTTTCTACAAAGGTGGGTTTCTCATATCTTTCCTGGGGAGCGACGGACATCTCAAAATATGGTTGTAGCCATATAAATGTTCTTTATAATTAGTAGACAAGTTGATTCGAATGTGCTATCTGGGATACATCTAATTCATAGAATGGCTGGGGGTCCCTGGAGAGGTTTGAGTTTAAATGATGAATACATTTCATAAGTGTTATCTAAAACTCCTTTACTGACATTATGTGGAAAAGTTATTTATGTTATGATTCACCATACCTTCAATTCCTAGTCGTATTTTCTTAAGTCCTCTGTCTTTTAAAACCGATTTGGCAACATCTCGATTCTCTATGTACTTGAAGAATCTGTACAGCTTTGTGCTGTATATAACTGTTAACAAAACAAACATCTGTTATTAATGTCATAAATTATAAAACGAAAACAAACCAAAAGAAAAAACAGGCACGCGATAATACTGCTCAGATAGGCGTTGAAAATTATTAAAGGCCCAGTGCACCAAAATTATTTTATTTTGTGTCATACATCTCCAGCCGTTGACAATATTAATTGGAGAAAAAAAACGACTCCCGGAAACCACAGCACAACAGGAGGAGGCGCGGGGTGAACTGACTCTGTGAATACTCCTCTCCCATCTGCGGCGGGTACTCCTCGTCCCAGTCCACCACGTCGTCGTCGGTCAGCACCACCACGTGACACTCCCTCTCTCCGCTGTGGGCGCTGGCCACCATGAGCGGTAGCACCATCTCCTCCAGGTAGAACTCAAACTGACGCCGCGCCCCGTCGTTGGACAGCTCGTGCATCAGTGCACCTGGAGGGCGGGAGTGGGAGGAGTCAGCGCCCCGCAAGGTCTCACGACCTCCGCGGCCGGGTTGTGGGTGCACTTAGAGAGGGGGCTCGTAACGTGTGCAAGCGCAGGCTTGGCCCCACGGCGCGTGAACCAGAAATGCGCGGACGTTCACGAAAAAAACAAATGTCGATCAACGGCCACAGCAGGCCAGTGACCCCCACGTCATCTGACGGGACCTCAAATCCGTGTGCAAATACCGACCTTGATTCAGCGCTGTGCCTGACTAACACACCCACAACAAATAAACACGTCCATTAAAACCCTGAAACACAGGCTACCCATTGCCTCTAATACAGATCCGTCATATGGCGTGAAACATCAGCCAGGACTATTCGTAAATAGAACCGTACGTCTAAGATCGTGTCGTTAGAACGAGAGGAGGAGGGCATCCAGGCACACACAGCAGACATACGTACTGAGGTCTCTACACTTGATGGTGCTGTAGTCGAAGGAGATGCAGAGGTAGTCACATGCCTCTCTCAGCTCGGGAATGGATATCCCATCAGGACAGCGGATTATCCCCGATTTGTAGTAATCCTACAATTTAGAAATCACAGAGGGAAAAAACAAAACAGGCAGCCATTAGGGATGCTGCCCTGAGCAACGCGGAAACAGAACGGAGCCTCCTGACCACAGCGAACGGCAGCGACGTCACTCGCTTTCTCCCCTCCCACCCACCCTCACAGATCCATTTACAGCCAGAGAAACATGGAGATTGTTCAAGTGTAATGCTGAAAAGAAAAGGGTTGGAGGAATCTATTTATAAGACTGCTGCAGCAACGGGTGTTAGCTTGTTCTGTGCCCTGAATGCTAATTCAGCTGCAAACGGCTGTGTTTTTTTCCCTCCTTTCTATGGTTGGGTCATCTTCGACACAAATCCCTCTTCTCCAAACACACTCACACAGTTGTATAAAGCGAGACCGTTCAATACTGACAAGCCATTATAAGCCTTGAAATCAAACACAGTAGTGCTTTGAGCATGTTCCTTAGTCCAAACCCTCCATGCTAGCTGTTCTCTGCCTCATGCAAACAGGGATGAAGATGTCAAACTGCTATCCTGACATGCCAGAGCATCGTACAGCCCGTGAGTCACATGGAAGACTGCCCCAGAGCACAGAAACAACATGATGCGTGCGCACGCACACACACACACACACACACAATGCCATTACCTGGGTGTTCTCCTGCCCTGTGTCTCTGGAGACTAAAGTAACACGAGTGGCCAACAGACAGGAAAATGAAAGCACTAGGATGCTGCACAGCATTAGTAGCTCTGAGCCCAGAAAATCTGCTTTACGTAACACTGCACAGATTATCTGCTCTGCATTTGCACACGTCCGCAGAAATACACATCGAATTTCAGTGGTTTGCAAACAAAGGCAAAATGAAAAATCCAGATACAACCCTACAATAATAAGGAACAATTATGTAATAAACCCCACATTGACTCTTTTGAACCCTAATTCCACTGCTTGTTTCAGAGGGGTCAGTAGATGATTTTAGGTGATGAACCAGGGGGGGAATGCCTTTTCCATTCCAGTCATGAATATTGACGACAGAGCAGCATAACTCCTCCCTTTGTCAATGACAACCAATCCCTGGCAACATCAAAAATGTATGACATCAAACCAAACATCAAACCTTAAAGGGCATCTTACCAGGATGGCTCTAAAAACTGTTGAGCTGATTCCATCTGCCACCTCAAACTCTCCTTTGTCATTGGGCCTGGTGAAATTGTACTCTCTTCCGGATCCAAACATTCTAGAATATTGAGACAATTAGTATAAAATAAATGATAACTTTTATGGGTTGCAATGTCCGATTGACACCC
>JACXGK010002419.1:0-54308 GCA_016801125.1 Novumbra hubbsi | reverse complement strand
AAACTGATCAATCAAAATGACGTTATTAACGGCTGAGTGCCCTTAAGCATGCCAAATCTGAAACATGGGGCCCACGAACAAGGGAATAGAGGCAGCACCTAAACAATCCATACACATAATGGACATTGATATTGAAACAGATGAAAGATGATAATACTGAAGCCTAGATTCAATTTCTCCATTTAGATTTCTTTCTCACCCTTTTTTTGTCTATAGCGCTCTTTACAAAGTAATTTGTCATCGGCAGTATAACACAATGGCCTTGCCTGAACTCCCAAAACAAGCTAAGGGCTACAGAAGCAATGCAGGGATGACAAAATGACAAAGAATATGAGACGCGGCGGTGATGACTGAAATGTAAATAGTGACACTATGAAGGGGCTTGATGAGAAGCCAATACCCAGAGGAGAGGGCGTGACCGTGACATTTCAACAGGAAAGAACTGTCAACAATTTCTAGCATTTCTTTAATTTAAGGAGGTAAGCTACCTATGAAATACACTTTATGTAGAGTGCGCCATTCAGTCATACGCTGTTGAGAGGTAGAGTCTCGAAAATGATTGCACATAATTGCAAAGGTGTAGTGGAATGGAAAAAAATAAAATCTTTGTGAGAAAGACTTTGACTGTGAAGAGGTGTCTGGTGTCTCGAACGGTGCTGTAACGTTATGTTCACACAATGGGACCGTTTCCTGCTTTCTCAGCAGAGCAGACATACAAGGTGTAAAAGTAGCCCCAGACGCTCAAGGGCAGTCAATGGTTTGAATTAAATGACTGTCATTGGTTTGAATATATTGTTGTTGGGTCATTTGACATGTTACACAAGGGAGGACTTCTCCAATATGTTTCATTATATTGTAAATGCCATACATTGTTTTCTAAAGGGATTGTCAGACAGATGGTAAGCAAAATGAGAGCAACTGTCTAGCATTAGATGGGCGATAATTGTATTCACATAAACGTGGTAATGTGTTTCTTTGTTTTCATTGGTACTGCTGATGGAAAATAATTATCTTGTTGATGGTGGAGTTTGGGAACGATCTGTCAGTCTAGGATAAATAGAAATGTTTTAATCATTGACAGATTCTCCTGGAACACGTTTGTGCAAAATGTACCATATATTTATGGTATTCTATGGCGAATATTATATACATTGAATATTGCTAGCATGTAACTATTTCAACAGGTGAGACACAGGGAATGTACACATTGCCAGTGTTCTGTGCACTGAAGAGGTATTTATTAAGAAAAAGTGGATGAAATCACACCAAAACTGAAAAAGAACAAAAACCCTGTGAGCAGGTTTTTTCTTTGGTCTTACACACCCTGCAGAGGCTTTAGCCTCCCCCCTGACGAGGCCTGATTGGGGGCAGGCGTGCCTGGTAAAGCGGTGACAGCCAAGAGTTTAGAAAAGGCAACAGCGCTGTGTTCAAGGGGCTATTTGGCAGCCCTGGGCCAGGTGGTCCTCACAGGCATTGGACTGACACTGGTGCTGGACAGGCCACACCCCATTGAGAGAGCTGTGGGGCTCTTCTGGCAGCTCTGAACGGCTCATGAGTTCTGGACAACCTCTAGGTGGAGGGCTCCATCCAGCCTCTCCTTGCGTCTGCTGCCGGGCATTTTGAGGTCTACACTAGTAGTGGTGGGAAGGGGAGGTAGGAAAATCTTGGGCCCAGTGCAAGATTCCCTACCAGACTGTGGGACATGTAATGAATTAAGTTGTTTTGTTATATTACTTTGACATTTAGCTGCTACATGATACTTCGTCAATTTTGATTACACGGCTGGGAAAATTCTTAACAAATAGCAATAATTTTGTTCTTAGTACTGATAGTTACACATATGTCAAAATGACTGGATTTGACTTATAATGGCTACTCAAACATTGAATTCTGTTATTGTTCCTTACAACAACATATGTAGAGTCACAAAAAAATGAAGAAATATTATCGTTGGTACATTAGCACATAAGATATATTTTTTACACCCGACCAGTCTCTTCAGCAAAGTTCTAGTGGGATACCTACAAATGTAGAACAAACTGAAAATCTTGGTTTATAGAAATGTATGATTAGGAGCAAGTAGAAATGACATTTTTGTGAGATTTTTTTGCTTAGATAAGTGACAAAATGACACAGCTGTAAGCCTTGTGTCCGTTATAGATATAACAATTCAATATTTAGTGAGTGGTGTTGAAACGTAGTGTTAGCTAAAGGCTTGCTTAAACGCTATGGCACCACAGATCGGATATGACTGAATATTTCATGTGTCAGTCCGTCTCTATCCTAAACCATAACATGACAAAGATATCCACTAAGAGGGGCCCCAAGAGTCTAACGTTAACAGAGCTGGATAATATAATGGGTTATTCTCATGCTTTAGCACAACCCAATCATGAGCTGACACCTATCACTCCCAAATAACGCATGCCCTGGAATACTGACAGGATTATTAAACATTGTTAGATCAGTCAGAGCAGCCTCTTTCTACACACCTCAGTACTTTGTGCCATGTATAAAGCCTTGTGGCCACTAGGAGGCCTCTGGGAATAATACATTTTATATAATCTCATATATGGCCTGTTCACTTTCTTTTCATTTTGGTTGTTAAGACTTCATAACTATATAGTGCAAAAACTTATATTCTTCTAGTTAGACCACTTCCAGGTTGTTCAGGTTTGTTGGAATACGAATCTGGACTGTTCTTCAGCCACTCCTATTTTGATGAGAAACCTCCCAAAACATGACGTTGCCCCCAACACACAATGCTGTTTTGCAGCATTCCCAATATTATGTTTGAATCAAACATAGCACATTGAGATTTGGCCTCATCTGATTTAAGCAGGTTACTCTCATGCTTTCTTGCTAACTGTAGAGATACTTTCAGATTGTGCTTCTTAAGTAACGGGTTCTTTCTTGCCATCCTCCCACAGAGTTTTGCGGAGAAATTGATATGGTTACTCTGTGGACCATTACTCCAATACCAGCCACTGACCTCAGTATCTCTTACAAAGTGATTGTCGGCTTTTCAGTTTCTCACCTTACTGTTTTAGCAGGTTCATAGGGACAACCTATTCTTAGCAATTCCTGTGTGGTGTGATGCAGCTTCCACTTCTTGAGCTGTGCTGTGCTTACTAGGATATTGAAACACTCGGACAGTGTTCAATTTTTTTTTCTAAAGTATGCATTGATATTACATTAACAGAGCCTGACCAATGATTCTTCAACAAGACTTTATCTGTAAACGTTGACTGCAACAAATTGTTTACAGGTGAAAGGCAATGGTAAGGTTCCTGTGTCCTTGTTAGACCAATTTCTCTAAAATGCATTCTCCCAAATGTGTCTACGAATATGTGACATTTAGCTAGCACAAGTACAGAGGGTACAGGTTTGATGAACAAGGTTTCAAACTGGGTCATCCATTTCGAAAGGATTAACTGAGGTAAGAATTAGCAAAATAATTAAAGATTAAGACTCTGAAAGGATTACACCCTGCTCTTTGCTACTTTTCTGTCCTGCATGTTGACTGCCACCGCTGTTGGGTGCTTCTACTATAGTCAGGGCTACGCCAAAACTGCATTCCTTTCGACCAAGGCTCTCTTCAAGCTCTCAATGAGACTTCTGCATTTATTAACAGGTAGTTTGGCAAACTGCTCCAGCTGTTTTAATATTGATGGGTGCCTACTCCAGACTGCAAGTTTCATGTTTGATAGAATTCAGATCAGGTCTCATAAAAGGTCACTTCAGAATTGTTTAATGTTTTGCACCATTCTTGGGTGCTTTTAGTGTGTGTTTTGGGTCATTATCTGGTTGGAGGACCCATGACCTGTGACTGAGCTTTCTGACACTGGGCTGCACGTTTCGCTCCAGAATGCCCTGATAGTCTTCATATTTCATTGTGCCCTGCACAGATTCAAGGCCCCGTTTTCCAGATGCAGCAAAACAGCCCCAAAACATAACCAAACCTCCTCTGTGTTTTGTGTTGGTATGATGTTCTTTTTTTTGACAGCTTAATGTTGTCATCTGTGAATATAGAGCTGATGTGACGTGCCAAAAAGCTCCAGTTATGACTCATCTGTTCAAAGGACATTCTCCCAGAAGGATCGTGGTTTGTCAATATACATTTTTGCGTATTCCAGTGGCTTTTTTCTTTTTTTCTTTGAAAAGTGGAGTCCTCCTGGGTCTTTTTCCATGGAGCCTGCTTTCGCTCCAAAAGTCACGGGTGGTGCAATCTAAAAATGACGTACCTTCATATTGAAGTTCAGCTTGTATCTCTTTGGCAGTAAGGTTGGCTACAGTTCCATAGACCTTGAACTCAATAATATTTGCAAATGTTGTCACAGAAACATCAAGTTTCTTGGAGATGGTATTGTAGCCTTTACCTATACCATGCTTGTCTATAATTTTTATCTGTTCTTCTCAGACACTTCTCTCCTTTGCTTTTTCTGTTCCATGTTCAGTGTGGTGCACGCAATGATACCAAACAGCACCGTTTCTCCATTTAAATTGTTTGAATGACTGATTAATAGACATGTGTAATAAAATGCAAATGAATTACTTAAAAATCATACATACATGGATTTTTGTTTTAGATTCCGTCTCTCACAGTTGAAGTGTACCCTAAAAATTATAGACCTCTACATGCTTTGTAAGTAGGAAAACCTGCAACATCGGCAGTGTATCAAATACTTGTTCTCCTCACTGTATTAAACAATTCATGTCTGAACACACACACACAAACCGCCCACTATTTCTTTGACAACACACTACCTCCACAAAAGGCACCCACCCATACACGTGTGATCTAAATAATTCCCATCCCAACTTGCATCAGCATATTCATTGTAAATTCAATTAACCTGCAGCACACTTGCTTTCTACGCCCTACGTTGTGCTCAAGCCTCAGCCTCAGCCAGGATGGAACAAACAGCCTCTCCTTCTTAGACGCCCACACACACACGGTATCCCTTTCCATTCATTTCCATATCTCTTGCTTTCTATCTCCGTCTCTCTCTCTCTCTTTCTATTTCTCCCCATCTATCCCCCCCGGAGCACTCAGTGCAGCACTCGTCAAATGCACTCTCTGTGGAGAATCACCTCCCAGTCTTGCCCATGGAGGCGCTCTGAAATAGGTACACGCCAGAGGAAAGTGCTGCAGGGACCAAAAGAGCTACAGGGACACTTATTTCTGTCTACGGAAAAAGGGGAGGAGGCTGACAGAAGGGTAAAAGAAATATGCAAAAATGTTAATAGGTCGCGTTAGATGAGACCGATTAAAAAACCCGCCCTGTACTCGACCTCCCTCCCCCTACACACAATTTTGAGGTGATGACAAAAGGGTGCCTACACAACATACAGTGTGGTATTACACCTATACATACAATATGTCGAGCCATCAAACCCAGAAGTCTGGTGGTGCCAGCACCCAGCATTACTCCAACCTACTGTGGCATGGGAATAGATTATTGGCTCTGTTTTCCTGTTGACTGTGCCGTCTGCTGCAGAGTGTGAAACAGCAGTGTTTTAGTTTGCCGTCAGTCCATATGCTCACTGATACAGAACAGGAAGATGAGTAGCTGTTTTGGACAGGCACCTTTACAGTACTTCAAGAGGCAAAGCTAATGCTAACCTTATCATTGAACTGAAATTCTAACACTAAAACAAGTAAACATGCCCATCACGTCAACATAAAGTACAGGAACCTGATTCGCTGTATTCCTGACTTCTTTGAGTGTCTTTTAGTCTCCTTTACTGTCATGTGTTTGCCGTTTTCTGTAGATCCCAGGAGTGCCTGCTGCGTTTTACTATACCTAATGGGGATCCTAATAAACAGAAATGCTCATCCTGCACAAGTCATCACTTCACAACAGTTACCAGCTGAAGGAGGAGGGAGGGGTGGTAGTATATACTGTAAAAAATTTTTACATACACCCACCTACAACAAAACTCCCACTAAGTAAAACTTTGTGACTCCACTCCAGTGTTGCTTGTCTCCCTAATGGGCTTGTGCGATGCTTGGCACAGCGGTACCCCTTCTGTCCTCCTCTTGCCCCTCCATGTTTGTGCCAATGTGGCAGGAAATGCTATCTCCCAGCCTGCACCCACCCCAGTGCCAGGCCGCAGCACCCCAGCTGGTGCCAACCAGCACCCCACTGAGTCCCTGTCTAGTCCTAACATTTACCAGTTAGGCTATTTTATGTTGCAGCTAGCCTTAAACAGACATTTTTGTCGCCAGTCGCATTTCCACTAACATCACAATAGCAAAACTAACAACTTCTATGCTTAGCACAAGTAAGTTGAATATCTAATCTTGAACAATGTTTGTGGATAAACCTCTCTGGCTACCTTGCCTTGCCTTATGCCTGTGCATAACTGAGTGATCTACTGTTTGGAAATTAAAGACACATTCGGGTGTGGCCAAACACCTTTTAAAAAAGCTACTTGTTTGCAGGCGCTGACCTGAACCCCCTTCTAATCACATTGTGTGTTTATAGTAATCAAAGTGCAATACCTTGAAAAGCATGGGTGTGATTCAGACTCCTGTATCCCTTATATATTTTCACCATACGGACAGATACTGTACATGTCAACAAAGCCGGTCCCCAAATTAGCTGATGCAAAATGTGTTTTGTTTGACCCATTGAGAGTTCCCTTTGCTCCAAAGCCAAACTTCCAAGCAAACACGTCAGCGATCCCCTCAAGTCTTCATCAACGCAAATTTAAATACAGACAACTTCTAAACTCCCTAAAGATAGTGTGTTTCCATAACACATAGAAATAAGATTAGAAACAACAACCTCTCTTAGTCAATGGAGACTCCAAATGAATTGTACAGGTACAAAACATGGTAAACCCTGCAGTTATTTCTGTTGTGGGGTCTATTTCAATTCTATGTGCTTTATTGGTATGAATGTCAAGGTAAAACTAAAATTAAATAATACATTTTAAACATCTGAACTAAACCAATAACTATGACACAGACAATTCAATATGTCTTTATACCCACATACCACTCTGCTTGAACTTCTCCACTACAGTAGAATTTCTTTTAACTTGTTCGCAATGCAAATAAACGTTTCTAGTAAGAACTCTAGTAAGGACACTTCAGTAACGTCCTGCAAGAACTCAATTTCCCCAAAATAATTGTTTACCTACACCCTTCAACCAGTGTCATCTCAACACCCATTTCAAGATATAAACAAACAACTAGCAACATGGCGATTCCCTAAGCACCAACTCCCACTCCTCCTACATCCTACGCTTGAAAATAACAACCCGCCCTCAACACATTGCAGTGGAGTATACCCCTTCGTACCTCCAGGGATGCAACGGGCTTCTCTAGAGATAGTGGCTAAACCTGTAAATAAACAGCCTTCAGATGTCTGCATAAGGAACACAGCAACACGTGTAATCTCCAGGGAGTGGGTGGGTGCTGGAGGTAATTTACTACTATTGATAAGACAAAGTTGTTAGCAGGAGTAAGTGTAAAGTAAGATGAGTCTGAAGATGAGCTGAAAAAGATAGTTTGTCAACTGTAGTTTTACCCATAAAGTGACTGTAAAGCAATTATGTCACCTAATGGCTGTTTGTTATTGACCACAATATAATTACAACACACTCCAGGGTTTGTTGCTTCTTTCTAATATTCATCTGTCTTATATATACACACAATGCCCATAAAAAGTATTCACCCCCCCCTTGTTTTCCCCTTTTGTTGCTTTTGTCCAAGAAATCATGGTCAATATAATTTTTCTTTTTTGACAAGAATTTGCTTCTTTCATGTCAAAGTAAAAACAGTTTTTTTGCGATTTTTATGTCAATTAATTAAAAATATATTGTGTAAAATAAGTGTTTGCATAAATATTCATCCCCTTTAAAGCGACTGACCTAATTCAACAGAGGTCCTGCTAGTTGATGCCAGCAGTGTCACAATTAGTGAAATAGAGAACACCTGAGTGCAGTTGATGTGTGTCAAGAGATTTCAGTATAAAAACACCTGTGTCTGGGAGGTCCAGTCTCTGGTTCATCAGTATTCCTACTACAATTGCAACATGAAGGGAAAAGATCATTGAAAAGTATAAGTCAGGAGATGGCTACAAAAAGATTTCCAACTCACTGAACAACCAACAGAGTTTAGTTAAATCTATCATTAAGAAATGGAAGGAGTATGGCACTTGTTGAAATCTGCCTAGAGTTGGCCGTCCTCACAAACTGAGTGAACGGGTAAGAAGAAGACTGGTGAGGGAGGCCACCAAGACACCTATGACCAGTCTGAAGGAGTTCAAAGCTTCAGTGGCTCAGATGGGAGAGACTGCACATACAACAACTGTTGCCTGGGTTCTTCATCAGTCAAAGCTGTATGGGCGAGTGGCAAAGTGAAAGCCACTGTTGAAAAAAGCTCATATGAAATCTCACCTGGAATTCACCCAAAGGCATGTGGGAGACACCAAGGTCAATTTGAAGAAGGTTCTTTGGTATAAAGAGACAGAAAATTAGCTTTTTGGCCATCAGACTTGACGCTATGTTTGGCAAATACCAAATACTGCACATCACCACAAACACACCATCTCAACCGTGAAGCATGGTGGTGGCAGCATCATGCTCTGGGTATGCTTCTCAGCAGCAGGCCCTGAAAGGCTTGTAAAGGTAGAGGGGAACATGAATGGAGAAAAATAACGACAAATCCTGGATGATAATTTGACTCAGTTTGCAAGAGAACTACGACTTGGGAGTAGATTTATTTTCCAGCACGACAACGACCCCAAGCATCAGCAAAAGCTACACAGAAATGGTTCAAAGACAACAAGGTGAATGATCTGGAGTGGCCAAGTTAAAGCCCAGATCTAAATCCAATCGAGAATTTGTGGCTGGACTAGAAAAGAGCTGTTCACACCCGATCCCCGAGCAACCTAAAAGAGCTTGAGCTGTTTTGCAAGGAAGAATGGAGAAAAATTGCAGTGTCCAGATGTGCCCGCCTGGTTGAGACATATCCACAGAGACTCAGTGCTGTGATTTTAGCCAAAGGAGCATCTACTAAATACTGACCTGAAGGGGGTGAATATGTATGCAATTATCTACTTCATCTTATATATTGTTTATTAATTGATATTATTTTGTACAGTTTCCACTTTGATATTACAGACACCGTTTTGGCAAATTCCTGTCAAAAAGCCAAATTATATTGACCATGATTTCATATATAAAATCAAAAAAAGGTTGAATCATCCAAGGGGTGTGAATACTTTTTATAGGCATTGTATCATTAATTTCTCTACTTTCAGACATCCACTATGGTGGTCAAAGGTCACATAAAGGAACAATGAATTCTAACAAGCTTTGCTGCTAAACAAAATAGCTCTAGATCAACAAAGAAACCGATTATGTCCCAAAATAAACCCTATCCTTGAATAGTGCACATCAGTTCACCAGAGCCCCATATAGTGAATAGGGTGACATTTTAGACACAGGCTGTGTCTCTTAATGAGTTGACCCAGCTACATGGTGATTGTAGTGGAAGGGAATGACAGCATTGGAAATCAGAGAGAATTGTGGTTCTTTCATATTATGTGACCAAACGCTGACTGGGGGGTGGGGGGGGGTACTTTCAACGACATCAATCAAGAGCACATAGGCTTTATTAAGGCAGAAATTGGACAGTAGTCACCATGGTTACTTAGGCTTTTACACAGGAGCAAACATAGAAATGAACATATCATGAGGCAGTGGTGTAATAGAATAGCTCAATTCAGAACATTTGTATTTACAAGTATGTTTATTTTGTGCACTAAATTCTACCCCCCCCCCCCCAAACGAGTCTTATTTACTTACATTTTCTATATACATTTCAAACAATTAACTGTAATTTGAACAATTCCAGTATAGTTTTTAACACACCACAGCACAGTTCAGCGTTAATTAATGGCAAAATATTCAAGAGTTAATACAAATGCCAAGAAACTATATTATGTGTCATTCAAAAAGGCGACATTTTGAGTTCAGTTTGTATACAATGTCAGCAAAAAGCACTGCATTGATTTTTTTACAGATACATACAACATTATATTCCTGTGTCACCAGAGGATTTTAGCTCAACTAATAAATTATTCAACTGCATTATAGATCTAACTACTGCATGGCTTAGATGGCTTGAACCTTCAAATTAATATGGACAAAGCTGAGGCATTCTTTGTTGAGCAAAGCCAATGGAAATAATTGGGCAACATTTTCAAACAGAGTAGAAAAGTAACCAAAACGTAAGTTTGAGTGGTTGGGAACACTAGGTCTTTTCCGGTCAGGGGAGGCCGTGCGGTCATGAAATGTAGACATCAAATAATGATAAAAAAATATATATATATTTGTCCTCTGATCAGTGAAAGGAATGTAATTATTGTATGATTCCAATCATTCCAATGATTTTTATAGTCAATATTGCTTAATTTGAGTATATTACTATTCAAATACGTGGGAAAAACGTGAAGAGAGGCAGTGAGCTGAGTCAATGTGCAAGCAGCCAGTTGAATGGTAAATTGATGCTACTCTCGGATAGAAAGAGTCTGTGCCTCCCCAGCCACGAACCACCGCATGTCACTGGTCTTACATTTTGATTGTTTGTGGGACTGCCATAAAACAATGGAAGAAGAAAGCGTTAATTACTATGATTGGCTGAGACTCATAGAGTAAAAAGCGTCCCCACCTCCCAAGTGTGGTTTTCCCACAGTTTAGTTAACGTTATTGTAATGGAAGTAACTTGCCAACGCTTCCCTAACCTGACCACTGTCAGAGCTGGTTGTTGTGTTTTACAAGCTACTGTGTTTTACAAGCTAATGGTTACTCTATACTGGTTTCCTACCTTATTCAAGTTTGCTAACTATTTCAATTTCATTGGATGGAATTGCAGTATTCTAGCCTGCTAATTATAAAAGCATGGATTCATCTGTAAATGTCAGCCCTGTAGCTTGGCAATATTCCTTAAAAGCAAAATTGAATAGAACCAGGGCAACATGGTGATATTGCATGTGCACACACGCTTGGACACACACAGACAACTTTAAAAGTATAATTTGCTCCCTTTATGAAATTAAGCAAAAGTTAATAAAGAAAAATTGTGAAAATATTTGTCTTCCGCTGATGCCTGACCCGTGCATATGACTCACATGTTTGCAATAGGTTAGTTACAACATGGTTATCAATGTTTTAAAGTCATCTCAGCCAATGAGACTCCTTTAGATGACTTGCATCTAGTAATTGGGGTTGTGTCCTAATTTAACTTGGCATTAGCTACTAATTCCTAGTAAAGAATTTTCCTGTCATGAAATCATCTTTCTACCTTATTTTTCCTTTCACTTTTTTGGCAGAAACATTAAAAACTCAAACAGACACTTGCTTATTAAAATTAATCCCAACCAATACTCACTATTCCCAACTAATCCACCCATTAAAAGGCGGGTTGAATCAATCTGAATTGCCAATCCTTCCATCTCTTCATATCTTCTAGTACCCAGGCGATTTTAGGTTCATGTCAGCCGTATTTAATTAATAATGATGATAAAAACCTGTAATGGCCCAGGGATGAATACTTATAATACAGTAGACTGCTCACATTAATACACACACACATAACTTAACTCCTGGGTTCTCACACACAATTTAGATAATCTCACTCTGTCCAAAACCTTTCAGATTTAAATTTCAACAATGACGGCGTCAGCAGAAGAATAATTCCAAAGCTATTTGAATTATAGACTCTCTGTAGGGGAGAAAGAAAGAAAACGGAATACAGAAACAGAAAGGGGTCGTCTCTCATTGAAGATTCAGTTGTTCCAATTGTCAGAACGAAGACTTCTGGAAAGACCGCATACATTATTAAGAAGGAAACTTTTATTGCGGGGGATTTTTTAATAATATACACTTGTATTTATTTATATCATGTATTTGATTTAACTGTTATTTGTCCATCTATTCTTCTTTTTTTGTAGACTTTGGATTAATATTTGTTAAGAAATTAAAAATGCAATTTTTGTAATGTGCTACAGTCCTGGCAGAACATTGATAACATAGGACTCACAACTTGCAGTAAGGCAACTCAAAAAATTACTGAATATCCTCCATGTTTCACTGAGGGGAAGATGTTAATTTCTTTAAAGGTTACATCTTGTTTTCTGTATACTTAGCTAAAAAAAAGCTCAAATTTGGTCATATCTGTCCACTGAAGATTCTCCCAGAAAGCAGTGGGGACCTTCTGTGTCTCCTACCTTGCAACTCCCTTTCATGTTGCAAACAGATTGTGTTGGTTAAAACTTTAATACCGTGTGTCTAATGGTCTGTATTAATCAGTGTGGCTGTAATTAAGGTTATTTTTCCGCCATTTAAACAATCTTTGCTGCAATCTTTTCTCCATGCTCTCTGCGATACACAGTGTTACAAATCAAGAGAGTAACTCCTTTTGTATATTCAAATTGGTAAAATGATTTTCACATCACAGGCACCTGCAATTCACCACAGGTGAGTTTATTACAAAGTGATGTAGAATAACTTGCTAGAATTCAAATTATTACAAACTATATGTAGAAGGTGCCAGTAAAATATAGAATTGTTTTTGTGGAAGAAGAATAGATTTACATACATTATTCAGATTGTTTTGTTTGGTTCCGACAGAAACAAACAGAAAGAATGAGATGGAGAAAAGCTTAGGAATCAAAGTAAATAGTGGGACCTGTGGATTCTCTGTTGTCACGAGGATAGTGGTGATTTTTACCTATTTGGTAAGCCAGTAGTTTGAAGAAAAGAAGAATGCTCTCCTAACTTTTTTAATGTCTACTAATGTCTATGCATTGTGACCATTTAGCGGTAAAACAATCACCACACATAATCTATGATTTGGAGAAGTATAAAATGATACAGTGGGGAGAACAAGTATTTGATACACTGCCAATTGTGCAGGTTTTCCTACTTACAAAGCATGTAGAGGTCTGTCATTTTTATCATAGGTACACTTCAACTGTGAGAGACGGAATCTAAAACAAAAATCCCGAAAATCACATTGTAGGATTTTTAAGTATTTGATACATCAGAAAAGCAGAACTTATATTTGGTACAGAAACCTTTCTTTGCAATTACAGAGATCATACGTTTTCTGTAGTTCTTGACCGGGTTTGCACACACTGCAGCAGGGATTTTGGCCCCCTCCTCCATACAGACCTTCTCCAGATCCAATACAGGCTTTCAGCTCTCACCAAAGATTTTCTATTGGGTTCAAGTCTGGAGATTGGCTAGGCACCTCCAGGACTTTGAGATGCTTCTTACGGAGCCACTCCTTAGTTGCCCTGGCTGTGTGTTTCAGGTCGTTGTCATGCTGGAAGACCCAGCCACGACCCATCTTCAATGCTCTTACTGAGGGAAGGAGGTTGTTGGCCAAGATCTCGCGATACATGACCCCATCCATCCTCCCCTCAATGCGGTGCAGTCGTCCTGTCCCCTTTGCAGAACAGCATCCCCACAGAATGATGTTTCCACCTCCATGCTTCACGGTTGGGATGGTGTTCTTGGGGTTGTACTCATCCTTCTTCTTCCTCCAAACACGGCGAGTGGAGTTTAGACCGAAAAGCTCTGTTTTTGTCTCGTCAGACTGCATGACCTTCTCCCATTCCTCCTCTGGATCATCCAGATGGTCATTGGCAAACTTCAGATGGGCCTGGACATACGCGGGCTTGAGCAGGGGGACCTTGCGTGCGCTGCAGGATTTGAATCCATGACGGCGTACGGTGTTACTAATGGTTCTTTGAGACTGTGGTCCCAGCTCTCTTTAGGTCATTGACCAGGTCCTGCCATGTAGTTCTGGGCTGATCCTTCACCTTCCTCATGATCATTGATGCCCCACGAGTTAAGATCTTGCATGGAGCCCCAGACCGAGGGTGATTGATCATCATCTTGAACTTCTTCCATTTTCTAATAATTGCGCCAACAGTTGTTGCCTTCTCACCAAGCTGCTTGCCTATTGTCCTGTAGCCCATCCCAGCCTTGTGCAGGTCTACAATTGTATCCCTGATGTCCTTACGCAGCTCTCTGGTCTTGGCCATTGTGGAGAGGTTGGAGACTGTTTGATTGAATGTGTGGACAGGTGTCTTTTCTACAGGTAAGGAGTGGAGAACAGGAGGGCTTCTTAAAGAAAACCAGGTCTGTGAGAGCCAGAATTCTTACTGGTTGGTAGGTGATCAAATATTTATGTCATGCAATAAAATGCAAATTAATTACTCAAATCAAACAATGTGATTTTCTGGATTTTTGTTTTAGATTCCATCTCTCACAGTTGACGTGTACCTATGATAAAAATTACAATTGTAAGTAGGAAAACCTGCAAAATCGGCAGTGTATCAAATACTTGTTCTCCCCACTGTATATGATAGTTATGGATGAGAGGGATACTTTGGAAGCTGTAATGCAAACGCAGCAAGGCTTGAAAGAACCTGCTCAGGGTCATGACCCCATCGCTGGTCTGGGGAAATAGAATTTGATCTTTAGATCACAGGGAGGATTGCCTCCTAGTGGCCCCATCAAAAACTCTTCCAGAAGCATAGCCTCCTATCAATGCACTTTGCTTAGCTTATTAAGCAAGCCAGCAGAGGGACGTCAATCGCCACAGCAAACGTAAGTTGCTGCCTTGCCTTAACACCCAAGTGGGTGCTATAAGCTGGTATCCAATAGGGAAAGTGAACATGAAGATAGTGGAATGTATAGCAGAGTTGTCAAACTATATGAATGCGGACTATTACAATTCTTTACAACTTTTCAATCTGAGTTATCTCACCCAAAATCCTTCCTTAACTCCCAAACAATAACATTTCTATAAAAAAGGATTGCTTTTTACTCCACACATGCTCCGGATTGAGCCCGCGGGACCCATTTTTAACACACTACAATGCTTCTATGGTCACATTTTCTCCATCATATCATATAAATTCATGGAGCAAATCACTCGTTCCGAATGATTTAGTAGTGGGTGGAGCTCTTTTTTCTTTTGGAGCAGAATGCATTACATTGGCAAGGAGGTGTCTTGTTTTTAGTCATTTGTGTCCACACACACTTATACACACAGCAGTCTTTATCGTTGCTGCAAAAATGGGAAGATGAGATTATTCGCTTTCCTCAACCTCTAACCTCGTTACCATGGCGATGGGTCTGCGACTGCGACTGAGGCTGCAGGACGCAGCCAAGAGAGCCAAAGGAGCAGGAATGTTTGAATATTGTCGCCAAGGGAACGTTCACGTCATTTATTTTCACAGATTTGTTTTTTTAAGCATCTAAATGGCTGCAAAGATCAAGCATGGTCTCTTGATCACTGGTTCTTAAGATGGTTTTGTCTCTGGATCTTAAAAGAAGTAGTCTCCATAATGACCCACAATTTTAACTGCTGTTTTTGGTCTAAATGCTTTACCAAAATAAATTGGTTATGCCATATTAATAGTAAATGTAGCAAATTTTGAATTGCCAATAATTCTTTATGTTGAAAAAAAAAATTGCTTTGCATGTCCATACCTCCCATCTGTAGCTAAGTCGACATGTTGCAGTCCACCATATCGACTCAACTTTAGGTTTAGATTTAAGGACACTAAAAGGAATTTCATTTTTATTGAGGGCTGTAATTGGGCTTGTGCTTCTATACTTTCTGTACCCCCTTTTTATAACTTCTCCTCACCCTTAAAACACATCCTTGTCTTTTCACATCCATCTCTTCTTCCTGCCGTCCTCCCCTTCTAAATATCTCTCTCTCCACCTTCTCCTTATCGCTGACATCCATCTCTCCATCTACTCCATCCCTCTGCCTTCATTATCGGTCTCTGCCCGTTTCCTGCATTTCTTTAACTCAGTTCCATGTGCCTCCGGTAATTCTGTCCAAGCAATAAATCTGATAGTAATCTTGCCATGTAACTGGGTGGCAGAAACGATTGGCTTGGATTAGTCCATAAGCGATAATACAACTTTTGCAACCGGTGTTGCTCAGCTAGCTAGGAATTTATTTTTACCATGCTTGTACAGTGTAACTAAAGAGATGCCTTTTCAAAAGGTGACATGTTTTCTGGCTTCTCAACTCAGTGGAACATTCTTGTCTCAGCAATCAGCCCATTTGGTTCTTCTGAGTAGTGGACAAATCGGATTGTGGTTTGGAGTGACTCCACCCACATGGTAGGAACTGGGTGCAAAATTATAGTCCTTGGATTTGTTACCCAGTAAACGGATACACTGATAAACTAAGAATATAGTTTAACAGTGTAACAAATCAAAGGACTATCATTTACTGATAAACTAACAACATAGTAAAATGATAGTCCTTGGATTTGTTACACTGTTGTTTGGTTTTCCATTGTTGACACAACGATGAGCTTGAATGTGATCTGTAGAGGACTTTTTGATTTTACAATGCAATTGTTTTACAGAACACATTTTCATTTAGATAACATAAAAACAGCCAAGGATTATAGGATTATGCATAGATACTCTACGCAGTGCCTTAAGAAAGTATTTAAACTTCTTGACTTATTTTGTTGTGTTATGGACTTTATACAATTTATAATTTTATCGTCCCAAACATTAACCATTTACCTAACCACTTAATCCCTAAACCTAACATTCCAAAATAAAGGTCCCCTCTGTCAAAAATAAACGTCTAATTATGAAGCTGCATTTTCATTTGATAATTTTGAGGTATTACTGACATTCATTGTTTGCAGGCTGAACATATTCACAGACAAATTATGAAACGGCCAAGCATTAAACAAGAAAATAGAAAGAATCCATGTGTCCATTAAGCTTTGCAGTTGGCTCAGTTTTTCACACATGTGTAGGTATGTGAAACAGAGAAAGAATATCTGCAATCTTTGACCATAGCAGCTTTCCAAATGGTATCCAATTCCTTACAGGGGCTCTCCTCAGACCCTGGTCAAAAGTAGTGCACTATATAGGAATAGGGTGACATTTGGGATTCAACCCATGCTCCACTGTCAATTTCCTGTCACATTCAGGGGAAAAGCTGCCAAAATCCCCTTGCTCGTGTTGTGTGCACCTGTGTGTCTGTGTGTGAGTGTGTGTCTATGAATGTCGGCAGAGTTGTGTATGACTCTGTTCAATGTATACAAGCATTAATGTTTAGTTATGCAGTGTTCCGTGGCCACACCTGGTTCTAAGCAAAGAGAATACAGCAAGGGAATACTAACTCAAGTGAAATGAAAAGAGTAGACTGATCTTACCATCATCTCCCGAGCCTGAGCTGGCATCTGTAGGAGAGTGAGTGAGCGAGAGGGGAACAGAGAGTGAGAGAGAAAGTGAGAAAAGGAAGGGAGAAAGTGGGAGGAACAGAAGGTGAGCGGGAGAGAAAAGAAACACAATTGTTAAAGTGATCTTCTGAAAGGGCTTTTTTTATGATGATGATATCAAGCAGAGTGGGTACAAATAAATAAAATATCCTAATTTGAGCCTGTTTGACAAATCCAGCAGCAACAGGAAACTACTCTGTGTTTTATAGAAGCAAATGTTTCATTCTGGCAAATTACATCTGCAAGGTGAAATGTGGAAATTAAAAAGTACTTTTTCCAGTGACAACTAGATTATCAAATTAAAAACAAATATCTGTACAAGTGTGTTTGTCTGTTCTTAGGTTTCTGTGTGCGTATGTATGAATGTGAATGTGTGCATGTGTCACATTGATGCCTGCACAATCACAACCTCACAGTCTCAAAAATCAAATCCATCCCCATCTTTGTCATATTGTTTCTGTTTCCCACTGATGAACATTTCTGTGGTACTTTTTTCGATATTAAAGCCCATTTGAATCCTGCTGAATGTATGCAAATCTACCTGTAACTTATATAAGCTTCCACTGTTGTTTGGCGATATGCCTTTGAAAGCTATACTGATGGCCACTTATTGGTGATGCTGCAGTGGTAACATGAGATGCAGCAGACCACTGCTGAAATGCCTAGAGGGGAAGGCAGACATTGGACATTCACCAGGGTCTTGTTTATTATTCACCAAGCAGAGGTACATGGGTTGAAACCTCAGGGCACAACTGGCACTTGTCAGAGCAACATGTATGCTACAGTGTGAACACAACCCAAATGGTTAACTTTGCAAACCCGATAGGCGAGGAAACCAGGACCGTGCAAAATCCTTATACGCCAGACAGGTTCCCCACGAGGTCTGGAGCCTGCAGGTTTTCTGTTCTACCTCTTCATTAATTGAAACTGACTGGTATCCCAGGTCTGAATAAAGTGTTGCAATGACATAAAATGTGTGAAAGAGGTTTCGAGGTTCAGAATTTAATATTTCTGCTACAGGCATTAACATTCCAAAATACAGTATTTTTGTCATTGTGATAACTCATTTTCCCCCTTTATTTTAACAAGTCAATCCAATTGAGATAAAGTCAACTATATTACTAGGGAGAGGTAGAACACCGGCGAAGAGTTATTAACCTTCAAAGTGTCGCAGACACCTGTGGCTGTGCTGCGCTCACACACCCACACATGAACAAGACATTCAATAGAAGAAAATGGAGGAGGGAGAAAGGGCAAAGATTAAAAGAAAGAAAGTGCGAGGAAAGGATTGGTGAGAAGAACCGTGTAAGAGCAGAAGAAGAGACACAGAAAAGAGAGAATGAAAAGGTAGATAGATGTGCAACAGAGCTTCAAGGAAGAGACCCATAAAGAAGAAAGAAAAGGTAGATGGATGTGCAACAGAGCTTCAAGGAAGAGACCCAGAAAGAAGAAAGAAAAGGTAGATGGATGTGCAACAGAGCTTCAAGGAAGAGACCCAGAAAGAAGAAAGAAAAGGTAGATGGATGTGCAACAGAGCTTCAAGGAAAAGACCCAGAAAGGAGAGAGAAAGAAAAGGTAGATGGATGTGCCACAGAGCTTCAAAGATGGAGATTAGCAACCATGCAGCCAGCCAAGTGGATCCAACCACTTTTCATCCAATGTAAAGCCATGTACTGTACGTGTCTCAGGGGTTATTTCTGTGGCCTACAGTTCTCATGATTATTTCTGCCTGAAACCAGATTTATAGCCTTTGACATGAACTGCAGGCTACAATGGCTTCTATCAGCATGTGCACCACAATCTCTTTCACTCACACGCACACCGACATGCATGCACAAACAAATCCAATCATCCTCATCCATATTCATGTGTACCGTGCGTTTGAATGGCATCCTCACAGAAATGTGTGGGGGACACTTGGCCACGCAGGAATACACAGACACGCGCACGCCCACACATACAAGCGCGGACATTTGTTCGTACCCAAACACGGGTTTCTTACATAAAAAAACAAAAACATGTTTTCCACATTCCTATGCATTTCGACGGATCAACACTTTTCTGCAGACAAACGATACCCGAAAATGATTGGTCACGCCACCGTTCCATTGTGCGGCCAGAAAAAACGTTGATCGATTCAAAATACATCTACTTCAAAATGCCTACAGAGCCACAACGCAGTCACGGATTTTCGAAGGACCAACCAAGAGTACAAGGGGAGAGATCGCAGACAGCGACTCGACACGTATACCTTCAACTCCCTAGATGGCTGTGACGGTGCATCGCCTCAGTCAACCAAACATATGGCTCATGTCAGCAGTGACTACATAAGCGGCCCTGAAAGCTGACAAACTGTGATTAAACGTGCTATCAACAATGTTTTCACTAAACACTTTTTTAACCTTCCCCGTCGACGCCTTGTGGTTCCCGTTGGATATTGACTCGACTGGTTTGCAGTGTCCAGTGTTGCGGGGCTAATGGCTAACCCCACTCCACAGTTAATCACCGCCAGTCAACGCAGTGGAACCGTAGCATCCTGCGCTAATCAGCTATTATTCACTCTCCATTACTGCAGCACACGGTTAGCCTAGTGTTAGCGTCGTAACCACTTGGTTATCACTAGCCCGGAGGTGAAGAAGCATCAATCCCTTCAACAACAAAAGAGAATAGATTGAAAACCCCAGACTGTTTGTATAGGCAGCTTTTATTTAGTTCTAATGCACACACATACCCAACAAGACATGCCACCGGTGGTAATTACTCAATTCCTAAAAACTAAACTAATTCAAAACACTGTACAGTTCCAGTTGATATTGTTAAAACCCAAAATATGACTAGTTTCTAAAAAGTACATCAATATTTCACGGCTGTTTATATTCGACATTAGTGTGAATGATATATTTAGTTTTTAATCCTGTTTTTCTGTGTTATTTTTTGTTAACCATGTTAATTATTTCTTTTCATTTGTTTCCTTTTGTTATGTGTTTTGTGTGAACGCCAGGAAGAGTAGCTGATGTTTTCTTGCATCAGCTAATGGGGATTAGTTGATGGGAAAATCTAATCAAACATTAATATTCATGTAGTGTGAATTATTAACACTCCAAAACCTGAGCTGGAACATATAAGCAACCTTTTAACATTAATCATTTCACTCAATACTAAACCTTCAAGTATTGTGAATAATAAACACTGCAAAACCAGGGTTGGTACATTTAGGGAATCTTTGGACATGTTTTCTTTCCTTACAGAAACTGTCTGGGCAGGGTCACTGAAATGCAATTCTCTTGGTGAAAAGTATGTGTGTAGCAGACAGTGGCCTAAAGCAATGCATCTGAGTGCATGCCTCAATTACACAGTAGCATGACTTGGCACCTCTGATCCGTGTCAATCTGTTCACCGATCAGCACGAACAGCAGACCTCCAAGTCTGGCCTTTCGGCCTTGGCTCTAGTCCCACGAGAGCTTCTGCTAAGACATAGCCCTGCTGTCACACGGCTGTCAGACGCTTTTACTGAGGTAAACAAAAACAAAGAGGCTGGCTGTGTTATCAACATGTAGGCCACATTATGGATGAGCTAATGGTCTAATGAAGACCAGACCTGTTTACATGTAAACACAGGTGTGCATTCATTTCTTTATAACCAAACGTTTCAGGAAAACATTATGTCAATCAGAGCTTTCTCTGGATGTTTTTAGTAAGAAACTATGTTGGACTAAATGCTTTACAACTAAACATTTTTTGGGGGGTGGAATATATAGTATGTACCCTAGGTGTTCATGGAGATGGGGTAGCCAATCAAAGAAAATACAGCAATGTGTAAATGTCGGACAACCAATGACAATGATTTAAATAGAAGGCTGCCAAACAGAGGTGTTGTCGAGTCACTAAACCTTAAGTCCCAAGTCCCCTGTGGTTGAGTCCGAGTTGAGTCTCTATAGGTAAATCAGAGTCAAGTCTGAGTCCTGGCCACAATATACTCTATGGCAAAAGTCTGAGTTCCAGTGCTTCAGTCCATGGTTCTCATCAAGTTTCCGTCAGTGGGTCCACATTTACAAAATTAATTCCATTTACTCAAATGGCCAGTGTTAATGTGGCATATTTTTTTGGTAACGTTTGTTGTTTCGTGAAGTGACAGACACCAAAGGTTGTACACATGTTGTATGAGTGTCATAGTCCCTGACCCATTACGTTTTGGTAAAAATTTACTCAAATGAAAAACAGTATTTTGCAACAATCTTTTTTAGAAGATTATATATATATATAAAGCCCAGCCCTGGTTGTTTTAAGAAAACCAGATTTTGCCTCATACTGTTCATCTCTACAAGATAGTGATGGAAAGTTCAGCTTTCAAGTTAAATTAAATATGATGAATCTAAAGTCATTTCAGTTATTTCAATCAGTAACTCCTGCAAACAATAAAATGCTCATCTTTGATGCAAAATTCTTAACTAAAGTTGTTTTAACTGAAGCAGATGCACTGTGTGTATGTTCTGTAAAAATAAGTCTATCATATCATTCAATAATCAATACATGGGATTAATTACCGCATCCTGTATCCAAATATCAGTCCTTTAAATGGCTTTTTCTTCTCGAATGCTGCCTGCATATTGATCTATTTTCCCCTGTGCACGGAAGACAAAGTTATTGGTCGATACACTTGTGCTGAGCCAGAGGACAGGGTATGAATCCTGCCAGTGATGTTCTACAATTCTTTTATCAGGCGTTAAAATTAACAAAAAGTATATGGCGCATGAACTTAAATAAAGTTTAATAATTCGATATAGAAACAACATTTGTTTGTTGTCTCTCGCATAAACGTTCAAGAGATAATGTTTTAGTGCTTACTGATATGAATTAAAACATTAATTAAAAAACAGAAATTAATGCACATTAAAATGGGGTAACCTAGAAATGCAAAACAAAGTAGGCTTGGTTTCTTTAGCTTGAAAGGTTCAACAGATACTATTTCAGAATTAAATAATGCTAATTATTATACGGATAACACCAAATCAATTTAACTTCAAGAACGTCAACCTGGATAAACCAAGACATGCTATTTATTAAACTTGTATTTCCGTTTTTTGAGGGGGCATTTCATGCTTTGGAGCAGTGTTTCTCAACCCTACTCCTGGACGCCCCCCAGCCCTGCATGTTTTAGATCTCTACCTGCTCTGTCACACCTGATTCAAATGATCAGCTCATTATTGTCTCCTTCATGAGCTACATCAGGTATGTTAGGGCAGGGAGAGATCTAAACCATGCAGGGCAGGGGAGCGCCCAGGAGCAGGGTTGAGAATCACTGCTTTAGAATCTCTAGAGCAGAGATTTTTTTGCAAAAAGCTCAGTAGATCGGATTCAAATGCACAATGCAGCAGTACATGTACATTGGATTCAGGACCTTCTAGGCTACTATATGAAAATAACTGGGGAGTATGAGGTCCATGGTCTTAATAGGAGGAAAACGTTTGATCCATTTAATTTATTTTGGCCTATATTATAATATATTATATTATTGTTAAAAAGAGAAGCTCTAGAATCCAATTGAGCTTTAATCTGCAAGCATTTTCAACACAATCAACACGTTTCATTGTAGGACATAGTTTTGAAAGCATTTTGTAGTTTTACTTTCAAGGAACCTTTCATTTCAAGGACTACATAACAGGCAAAGTGTTGAATGCAAGACATTTACCAACGAAATCCCTATCAATCTGTAGGGGGTTCACCAACAGATTAGGCAAAATACAGTTGAATTACACTTGATGGTGTTGGGACACAAAGGTGATTTCCCTTGTTGAGTCCTAACTTTTGTTGAAAACAAAAATGGGATGCTGAACTGACCGGCCATTACTTAAGTACAAACTTGATTTGAGCAAACACACTTAATGGGACAGTGAGGAAATGAAGTGAAATAATGGAAAATACATATTGAGAAGTGGCGAGCTGTCAGCCTGTTTCCGTCACTGTCACACCAGTTCTGCTGAGGCGCGACCACATTCTTTTTGTTTTCCCGAGCTTGTTTCTTGAAATTAGCTTTTATAGTGTGGAAAAAGCCATTATTTCACTCTCACTATCGTACAAAAAGACACACAGGGAGATGCGTGCACACACACAAACGCACAAAGGAAATCTCTAGCAATTTCAGAGTTACAAGCTTCCGCGCGGGTGAGGTGAGAAGATGAAGGTTTTGTCTTGCGAAACAAATCCCAAACGGGCGTACACCACCCAGCGCTCCCCCACCCAGCGCTCCCCCACCCAGCCACTCACCCATCCACCATTCCAAACGTACACAGACCCACACACAGTCCAACCTCAGCTGCTGAGCGTGAACTGCTGAGCTATGCGTTTTAGGTCCCTTAAGTGGAGCTGACCAGGCAGCCGGGAGGTTAACTGAGTCAGCGACACTGCCAGTATTCTTGCCCAGACCCCCAGTGGAGCTTTGAGCGGAGTCAATATGTTCCCCCAACTGCCAACAGATAAATGTTTGTCATGTTCATTAAGTACCAAACTAAAGAAAATGGCCCAAAACAGCGAGGGACCACCTTGAAACGTCGGAGAAAAAGCACTCCTCCATTTTAAAACGGTTCCGCCCCACACGTGAAAAATTCATTTTTCATGAAACAAACTATATTTCGTTTTTTATTTTGGAGGTTAAGCAAAGACATTGACAATCATTTATTTTTTACGCATTTAGATTTATTATTTTTTCATAACATACATTCGCAGATTTGTATCTTTATGATATGTATGTGCTTAAAATACATTGTTAACCCATTATCCACATTATGTTTACTAACTTTAGTCTGTGATGAATTCCTTCAGTACAAAATGTAAAATATTCCAGTCAGTTGGGCCTTTATACTGCATCTAAAGTGCTTTTCTCCAAAATCGCAAGGAACCCTTTGTAATTGGCGAAAGAAGAAGTGTGAGTCTTTAAAGTAAAGGTGTTCTTTCACTAACCTTAGTGCGGCTTGACTGAGCTTGGCTCAGAAGTGATAAAAGGGTATCCTTTTCCCTCTCTAACATACCTTGACATTGAAGTTTTCCTAACACAATAGGTGGACTGAAAGCAGTTTCACCTCACAGCTTCACAATGGATTGAAGCAAAGTATATCAGCTTCAAACATTATTATGACTTCTATTGGTACTTCATTTAAACACCTTTACAAAGTACACTAGTACTTTTGATTGGGGCACTTAACCTAGGTAGCCCTTATAAGTAGGCACGTGTGGGATGGATAAGTGGAATAAATACATGTAATAAAATACCTGTAACAGGGTTTGAATACAACAAATGGGATTATAAATTAGGCAATACGTTTTATTTAAAACTTTCAAATGTGATTCTATCCCTATATTTAACAGTTAAAAGTCTTGTACGCACTAGAAAATAAGAATCTGTTCCCAGTCAATTTACAGCAGGCCTAACTTGCATGCACAAATTGTATGCATTCATTGATGGGCTGAGCATCCTTTTTTTGAAGTATGCTACGTACCAACTGGACACGAGCCTTCTGACACCACCAGCACTTCGGACTGCTGCTTGCAGGCATCCCTGCGTAGGTAACACTCATTCTGGTAGTTCTCATTGTTGGAGCCGCACACGGGGACATACTCATTGTTGCACTGGAAGGAGTGAGAGAGAGGGAGGAAGAGAAAGGGAGAGAAAGACAGAGAGAGCAATGGTAAAGGTCACAGTCAGATCTCTACATTATGCATGTCGGTGTCAGATACATTCAACTCCTCCCTCCACATAACAGTCCGAATTCTTATAGACAAGCATAAACATCCATAATGTATCTCTAACCGTCTATGTAGTTTCGTAATGTATCTCTGTATATGTCTATGCAGTTCCGTAATGTATCTCTGTTAACGTCTATGTAGTTCCGTAATGTATCTCTGTAAATGTCTTTGTAGTTTCATAATATGTCTCTGTACATGTCAATGTAGTTCCATAATATATCTCTGTATATGTGTATGTAGTTCCATAATGTGTCTCTGTATATGACCACGTAGTTCCATAACGTACTGCTGTATATGTCTATGCAGTTCCATAATGCGTCTCTTTATGCGTCTGTATGTATTTCGTACTCTTACAATGCCCACTAACACTCCACCATCTCTATATTTCAGGCCTGGAGCCTGGACTCTCACGATGGCTGCGTGACAGAGTATGCATGTCATTGCTGTTATGTCCAATGAACAAACCGACCGGCCTTGTAGCCCTTAAAACAAACCATAAAACATTGTCAGAGCCACATATGAGAACACAAGGACACGCTGGGTCCACAGTTTAGGTCCCATTGGAGCCGTACTGGTTCCTACAGGACCCTAGTGCCCTCTATCCACATGAGAGTTAGTGAAGGTCTACACAGGGGCAGACTGCACAGTAGGCTGTCGTTTCATCTGTTCACACATTGACATGCCAAAGCATTCACACACACATGCAGATTAACGATGCGAGTTGAAATTCGCCCTTACTATGTAAAACACTTTGAGTACCTTCATTGGTAAATGGGGGGGTGGTATAGAAATCCAATTCATTATTATTCATTACATACGCACGCACGCACGCAAACACACGCGTCTGTTGACTGCCATGAGAGCAGCACAAAAATAACCATGCCGTGGATTCTAGAGCCTGGAAGCAGTGCAGGGCTGCAGCCATTTCTAACTGGCTGAGAAAGCAGGTGGGGGGGGCATGATGCAAAATGGGGAGGAAGCGACAGAGGTTTGGCACCAGATCAAAGACACAGAGATGGGAAGGGAGAAAGAGCGAGTGGGGAAGGGGGGGGGGGGTAGTAGAGGAAAGAAAAGTTGGAGGACAGAAAACGAGGCTGAGTTGAAAATGAAGATGGAGAGGGAGGAGGGAGAGGAAAGGCGCACAGGAGCTGGAGAAAGACGGAGAGACATGGAGACTGAGAAGACGGATGGGAACCAGGAAGAAAGGGGGAGAAGCATTTTAACAGGGCTGGTTGAAAAAGAGAAAGAGCTCAAGAGCCCCGAAGATCGAGGGAAGAACACTCCCTTCCTCTTTTCACGGGGGAAAAGAAAGTATCGCTAACTCTACGGAGAGGGCCTGGGTGGCTCAGACTCCTTCATCCTACTCTTCCTCTCTCTTCGACTGGCTGCGTGTTCCCCAACGCCAGGAAGGTGTTTTGCCAGAAGTGATGCAACAGAGAGAAAGATGCCTGGCAGGATCCCGCGGGTGTCTTCGGAGTCGGCCTGTGTCTCCGTAAAGCTTCCTCTAGTCTGCAACTCTCCCTATCTCTTGTTCCCCTGGGGGAACTGAGGGGGGATTTAAACATCCCTGTTTAAGGGAGGCAGACGGGCAAGGGGAGAAACCATGAGAATTCTTCCCCCGTGTCGGAGCCCGGTTAAGCAGGCGCCAAGGACGCCAATGTCCCACGCTCCTCGGCTTCCGAGTTTGGCTCTCATCCTTTTTCGATAAGATGGTGCAGAGGAGGAGGAAGGGAAGAGAGGAGAGAGAAGGAACGCGCGCTCTGAGGTAAACTGGCAAAGGGGGCAGGAGGGATCGGAGACTGACTGAAACCTAAAGATGGGGGAAGATTGCAGAATGAGGCGTGGGGGAGGGAGGGGGGGTGAATGAGAAGGAAAGGATATAGAGGGGAGAGACAGAAGTTGAGAGAAATGGTGCCCCCGTCGCTCCTTGCAGATATGTGGCTAAGGCCATGTGACACAGCCTTCGGCACCGTTACAAAATGGACCACACCTCTGAACGAAGCTTCAGCTCTGGGTTTTGATGAAGCCTAGAGCACGGGGCAACAACCTCAACTATCTGCATTGTAATTGAGTGTAGGTTTGTGTTTGGGTGTTTCTGAGCATCTCTGTGTGTCCATACATCTCATCCAACCGCATAGTCCGGACTCATTGCTGAGCTGTAGTTCTCTAATCCACCTGTAGGGGCTGCTGTGGCTCTGTCTCAACCTGGCTCGCTGAGCTCCCATCACTTTGTCTGTCTAACGGCAGAGGAATAAGGCATGCCCACGTAGACCCACTGTCTACCTTCCTGTGATACTGGCCTGACACAAACACTGGTACTAGGGCATTTTGTACACCATGTAGAACAGGTGTCCAAGTCAGGCAAGCAACGTCACACAAAGGGTATGAGAACCCTGAACATTTATTTTCTTGCTAGAAACATGTGTCCGAGTGCATCAAAATAATGTTGGGCATAGAGTTTGTCTGACACGGATGGACAATAAAGGAAGAGCGCAAACCAAACACGGAAATAGGACAAATGGTGTGAACAAATGTTGAGACCCAATTCAAAACTCATCTCAGCCACACGTAACTTTCTTTTTTTGGTTTTGTTATGTCAGGTTTTTTATTCTTGTAGTGGCTGCTTTTCTGCACACATCTATCACTCAGCCAGAGCAGTTCTTCCTCCTCTCTGTTCGAGTTATAAGTTTGCATGCTGTTCTGTGAGGATGCAGTCAACCGATTGTTCCAACAAAGAACTCTGTTCATTATGATTACAAATGTTCATCTAATTGTTCTGATCTATATGACAATTTCAGCTATAATAGTCAGTCAAACAATGGCAATTTGTTTATTTTTGCCACTATGGTTGAGCGCCAGTGTCTGTACTACATTTCAACGTGTAAAATTGCGAATAATCCCCATTTTGTACAAAACAAGCATGACTTCCCACTCGGAAGGTACAAATGAGTAAATATATTATCAACACATCCATCATGCATTAAAGTTAGTGTCCATCTACTTCGTTATCTACCCATGAATTAAGTCAGACAATCTATATATTTTTTGTTGAAGTAGCTGATAGTATGCTGGACAAACCCAGTGCACAGATACATATCAATATGACGAGGAGGTAACTGGTTTCCCACGTCCTAAAAGGCACTGTTTATCTCCATACATTTTTCCAGTCTACAGTACAGCCCATATGTGTGCACTACTTAGCAAATAGGGAATCATTTGTTACGCAGATGTTGACTTTGTACTATAAAAGCCTGTATGAGCCCAGGATACACTTTATTCTGATAGATAAGAGAACAAGAAATTAGCATAATATTATGGACGCATTAGAACTGCCACCAAAGTTTGTATTTGTATTTTAAAAGGTGACTTTGCATTTAATAGACAGCTTTCTGAATCATGAACTTCTTCTACTGCATTTTCTTTGACTGATTTGCATAATAACAACATAGTAATCACATATTTCCAAGACTTGTTAAATGAAGCTTTTTATGAAAAAAATATATAAACAAAATATTCAGGGTGACAGTTTCCAGCGTCCCTAAAAGTCTATTTGCAAGAAATGCAAACATGCACATATGTTATGAGCTACTGCTTCATCTCCATATTTACATGTTTAAATAAAAGAATGAACCGTCCGTCTACATTCAACCAGAAAATTGTTGGTTGTGAACTGACTCAGGAAATTAGCATCTCAGCACTCTGGAAAATAGATAGAAGGGACGGAGCAGGAAGTTGTGTCTCTGTTGGGAAGTGTGTTATAGGGTACAGTGCCCCTCAGAATAGATTCAGACCCCTTAAACTATGACACAAAACAATGTGTCATACCCAAAGGGGCCCGAAAAAATTGAAGGCATTTTGAGTGCCTAAGCACTGGAATTGTGCTTGAACAGGAATGAACAATACAATAGATAGTTTGGAATAGATTAGATGGGCTGTGAGTGCTTTATGATGCTCCTAATCTATGTTTGTCTTTTAATTCAACAAATAGCAGTGTGACCCAGCAGCCTAAGCGACTGCCTCTGCTGCACAGTTGTAGCATGGGTCAGAAACCCACAAACTGTTCTTTCAGAAAAATCCTTCCCTACATTCCTGGCCAATAGAGCTTAATATATATGTATGTATATATATATATAAAAAACTAATCAAACAAAACCAACATAATGACAAGTTTGAGGAATAAATAATCTGCATAAACCTCCGGTAATCTCATCTAAACAGGAATAACAGACAATGAACTGCCTGGCCATAATTGTGTATAGAGCCAGTGGAGTGTTTACTGAATTACTAAATTGTCAGTCACTTTTGTCAATGCGAATTTACATACAGTATTATTAGATTTTCATTATCATCTGGGAGGATCTGAAATTTAAACCCGTATCATCACCTCTGCATACACAATCAATGGCCTTTCTAAATTCACAACTGCTTTTCCAATATACCTCGCAGAGTTCCTTTTATTTTATGCCAGGCGTCATCTACTTGGAGATCTCCTCAACTTGACCCTGTGTAGCATTGTGTCAAACAGCACAAGCCGCAACATTGGCGATTAACATTGATATTCTAATCAGCTGCAGTCGAAACCATTATAGCTACATCAATGACCGATTACCCAGCACAGGCTGACCCGGACAGTCAAGCAAGCTATTTCAAGTCTTGGCCAGTGTTGCCAAGAGTTGACTTTGGCCCTGTAAAGAATCCATCAGTCTCCTCTCAATGTTGGTTTCCTTTTGTAATTAGTTTTTTTTCCCCACTCTGTGGCAATCGTCACTCTCTGTTTACTGTGAGGAGTCTTAAAGACTTAGCATACAGCCTCTTGCATTTCCTCTATCCATCATAGCCAGCTTTCGATTATGCAATACAACCCCAGGCTATCATCCACCTCTATCAATAATAAACATCTCTACAAAACAAAGCTCACCTCGGAGGACGGCAACCTTAATGCACCCCACATTCTCATTATAAGTGAATTACTTCACCATTAGACTTACACAATCAAAGATGGAACAATCTATCTCAAAAGACAATCAGCGAATACCCCGAAAATAAACCAATCGAAATAAAATCTCATGGATTTTTTATTTGTAACATGGAAATATATTTGCAAGACAATCATGATAACATTCGTGGTAACCAGACAAACAAAAGAAAATAATATGACTGAGAAAGAGGTTGTCTGTGTTCTTGAGTAGATAACCAACAGTGCATGTCAACCAGGACTGTTGAAAGGTTATTTGGAAAATGCTGGAAAAACAGCTCTCCTTAGCGTCTTTTACAAAAAACACAGTAGTGCACACCATTTTAATAACAATGACAAAACACTTTCATATACTTCCCATCTTGGATACAGCGCGCCAAGGTATTGAGGCTTTTCACTCTGCGACTATGTCTCTAATGACCCACTGGTTCCAGCAGTAGGGGTATCTGTGTCTTGCGACAAGAGACAGATGTTTTCATCCTTAATCACATCTCTGTCTCTGATGCAGGCCTCTCCACTGTCAGTCGACCTCGGAGCGTGATGGATGTCTGGTACAGTGTTTTTGACATGGCACAGGGCTCGGGGGGGGGACGGGGAGCAGAAAATCTGGCTTTTTTGTCAGATCATTAGCTCGACACTGGGGTGAAGCTCTGACCTTCCACCAGGGAAAATAAGATAAGGGGGGCTTTCGTAAAGACGAGGCACCAAACGTAAGGAGGCACCGGTAACTCAACCATAAAGGTCTGAGTTGCGGTCAGTTTCCTTTCAGCTTGAATTTAATTTGAATTTGTTTCTTGAGATGACTGGAGTTGTCAAGCTTTCATTGAATATATTTCAAAATGATCTTCTCCATTAAAGGCTATGTACAGCCTTCAATTCAACAGTGAGCTTTGAAACACTTTGTTTCTGCTAGTCCAAAGTTAGTGCCAAATCAGATAGGGTTCTACTGTAGTGTAATCTGAAACCAAAAGCACAGACAACAACTCCCAGTTTCTGCTGGTTTAATTTGGCTCAGAGTTTGCCTCTGCAACACCTCAAATTACCCATGGCATATCCAAATAAACTTATGTCGGTCTGGGTCAATGACAAAAGGCAACGGACTGGCAGCTAATATCTAAGGAATACCGTCCTTGAATTATGTTCAGTGCTGTGGACCAACAGGAACAGTCCTGTGGAAAAACACCAGAATAAAACCTGCTCCGTGTTTAAGCCGACACATTCCCCCAATCCCCCAAGACCGAAATTCGTTGACAATTGTCTGAGTGATTGACAAACTCCCATGATGCCTTGCCATAGTCGCAGACGCTAGTCTGCACTGACGAGCGGGAGAGAGACTAGGGGCTGCATGGCTTGTGTGCTTCTGCTCTTTAACCGGTTGGCAGTCTCATCTTGATTAGAGCCCTGCCGGTCCCTGAGGAGTCTCCACAGTTCAGTCGCTGGAGACCGGCTATGCTGTAATGGTGTCTGACAGGCCAGCTAGAGCCGCCGAGGAGCTGACACAGATGCTACCTTCCCAAGGAGAGAACACTGCCCATGTCCCCCACCCCCTGACATCACGCCCGCTGCATTGAGTAAATAATGGTGCGAAGTGCAACTTAAATGCCAGAAGGTTTCATACATTTTGATGGTGTGCTTTCTGGCTGGCTGGTGAGGGATTTCTGCCCAGAGTGCATAAGTCTGGATTATCCCTTAAAATCACATCTTAATTTCCAACATGGTCACTTGAGCTGGTCCGTCTGGTAACACCCAACAGTCGCCAGTGGGTTTCACACAAAACATTTTAAGATTATTGCCACACATTGTTCCATCTACGGCCCACCTATTACATCACATCGTACACAAACCAGTTGCACTACTGACCTATTTCAGGCTCCATTAACAGGCTTTACTACAGGAATGTCCAATGTTGCCCTTCAATCAAGATACAGCAGCACACAGTCTACTCACAAAGACAAAGACTGCTGCTGGAGCTGCCTTCAGTGTCGGACTCTTCCTCATGCTGATTTTAATTGGCACATTTGTCATGGAGAGGAAGAAGTCATCTTTGCAGCACCCCATGGCAGCAGAGCCTAAGGGAACTCTCAGCGGGCTTTCAGATCCAGAGATCCCACAATTAGAGTTTCCAAAATCCGGGAACATTCAATATATTCCCCGGTTTACCAGGAATCCTAAACGGAGTATTCTGGATATTCTGCTTGTTTCCTCCTAAATTCGTACAACCAGTGTTTTAGGACGGTGTTGGGATGCAACCCTACCCACTACTAATGTGACACTGATTTTAGGAAGAAGCTGCAAAAAGATTCTCAAGCTCTTCCCCCACCCTGTCTACCTATCTTTATACATGCTTCTGTTTATATCTAAAAGTCAATATCCTAAAACCATTTGGACACAGGTGGAATAAAATACTAAACCAAATAATATACAGTTCCCTGAAAACTTAAGGGAACACTTAATTCACACATTGGGTCCATATGAATGAAATCTATTAAAGATCAACATATTTACTGTACACTGAAAGAATAACCAGTCAAGAAGGATAAGTAGAGAGCAACTTTCTGTGGCCACCACCTGCGAAACCCTTTGCTTGTCGGGGGTTGTCTTGCTGTTGCCACTCCAGTGCACCCGTTGTCACATTGCACCAAAACAGGTGACATAGATTCCCAATCACTTATGATTCTTAACTGGACAGATTGAATTCACTGAAGTTTAATTGACATGGGTTTTTTTTTTGCCATGACAAAGAGCTGGAGGGATACGGAAGAGAGAGATATTTTGTTCTTTTGGGGAGCGCATTTTCTCTTTTCCTTGTGCCATGCCAATTCCTCTATTAGTGAAAGCACCTGCCTCAGCCTTGGGAAAGATTATACTTAGCCAATACATGTATTGACAATTTCTGACACACAAACTTCAAATTCACTTCAAACGCTGAATAGGGTTAGGGTTGGAAAAGAGCAGACATCATCATCATGTTAAGCCAGGTCCGGGCTTCTTTAAGGCCCTACGTCCATGGCTGAGAATCACCCCTCTGTGGATTATATGACTCCACTCCCGACGGTTCACATGGCCCCTGAATAAAGGATCATAAATAAATGCAAATATATGGAATGAGGTCTCCATCAGGAGCACTCTGATGTTGGATGGATGAGTGTATTTGACTGTGTGTATTTCAACGTGTGTGGGCGTGTGTACCAGAGTGCTTTCTGGTGAAAGGAATTGGTCGGAGAGAGCTAGGAAGGACACGCTGTCCTTTTCCACTCTCACATCCACATAACAGGACTTACATTAGCCCTCACCCTCTTTGAAGTACTAAAAAAATTATGTTGAAACAGTAGAAAGAAATTGTTGAAATGCAGATGAGCAAGTAACAACCAGGTCGAGATGACAAAACAACATTGTCATCCACCTACAGCACATTACATTTGAATGGTGAAAAGCAGTAGTTGGCAGAGATTAGAGAAAATGTCAGAACCCCAAATTGTACGCAGTTACAGAACATTACAGACAGGACAAAGGCAAAACCTTGTCACGATAGCTGTTCTGCCCTTCTTGAAGTTAGAGAGACACGATTCACAAGCCAACACTTATGGACTTTTCAACCAACTTATCAACCGACTTTTCAACCAACATTTAAAGAATGACCCGTCCTGTCAGTAGGCCCACCATAACATGACAACCCACTTATAAAACAGAAAAATCTATGACATACTAATAATGCCTCTGGCTGCTTTACACTGGCACTTATTAGCCCTTGCTAATAGCTACTATATTGGGAACAAATGCTAAGTGGAAAAGGTGCTTTCTCTGTACTTAGCCTCTTTGGTTAATGTCCAAACAATCCCAAATGTAAAATAATAAACAGGTCCCAATTCTGTTATCATGAAAACAATAGGATATTTCGCACAACAAAGTATCATGGGGCACACATCAGACTACACACAGCCCTGACTCAGACTTGCTGTGTGCTAGCAATAGCGAGTCCCGCAAAACCAGGCCAACCTCAGCCCCTCCACGTGAGGTGGCCGGCTGCTGAATGGACGTATGACTGTTGAATAGCATCCATTGATTCTGTCAGATCAAAACCGCTTCCTCCTCACAGCTATTCTGAACACTAACCCTCAGAGACCAAAAGTGTGCTTATTTGTTTGTTTTTGTGCGTGTGTGTGTGTGTGTGTGCGTGTGCGAATGCCAGAATATTAAGGACAAAGGAGGACACATGCCCCTCAGACACAGCCTCTCCTTATGAGAGAATCATGTTTACTGAATTACAGTGCTTAATGGAATAAAGACATGGCAGCTATTAGGTTTAAGCGCATTGACGTCAGGTCCCGTCCCGTCCATACATTCAGAGAAACAGGATGTCGTGGCGGGCCATGACCCAAGGCTAAACCAGAATTAAGTTTGTATGAAATAAAAGCGCCGTGACCCCACTCCTAAGTTTCACAGAGAGAGCTCTCTTTCCCCAAAAACGACAGCCACTATCACCGCGAGATCTTAGAGATGAGAAATAGAGTGGTGGTGTAATTTATCTGCACTCTTCTACTAATGCTCACTCCCAGGGACGTGTAAAATTGAGATTAAAGCAAGCGTCCACTTGAGTGTTGGTCTGCCTAAAGCATTGGCACTGGGGGCACAGATCGGATCGCTAGATCGGACGGAGACTGCGGAGAGTGTGGGGATTTGATCACGAACGGATTAACCTAAATAAAATCTAAAACATAAAAAAACATCTGTCTTTGATCAAAGCATATTTATTATAGAACTACGTTTTACAAGTACAAGCAGCTATCATTTCAGCTAGAAGAAATCTTTTGAATGTGGTGGTAAAAACAATACAAATATCTGTCAATGCATTGCTAGTTTGCTGCCTTTTATGTGATAGGTATAATAAAGTCAAGCATAAGCTGTAGTACAGCATCATTTCCCTGGATTTATGTTGCTAATGAGGGTATTTAAATCTGTGTTTTGCCAATGGCAATACATCAAGAAAGAGGAATGCTTAAAACAGACACTTTGATTGAGACTGACATTCGGTTTTATGAGAAGTGGTAAATTGTGTTTTATTATACATCGCATTGCCCTCCCTCTTGATAAATGAAGATCACCGACATTTGTAGAGAATATTGAGGTGGGACGGGAGAATAGGACATTGAACAAACATACCTTGAAGTCACAGATGCACGTTACTGTCTCTCCAATTCTCAGGCACTCCCCGTCAAACTTGCAAGTGTTAATGTCGCACATAAAGAGGTCCGTATCCCGGTCATCAAAACCTGTCAAAACACAAACATTCAACATTAGCTCAAAGCCAGAAACATACTAAGGGAAAAGCATGTGGTGGTTTTAGAAAATATGGCAATACATCAAAAGGCCTTGTTCCGAATGGAACCCTATTGCATACACTTCTTCTGACCGCTGTCAGATATTTTGCATTATTGCACATTTATCATATTTCATTTGGTCAGATCTTGTGGTTGCAGTAATAAAGAGAGGTAGTCTGACAGAAAAGTGTGATGCTTTTGTCTTATATCTGGTGTGCTAGGAAATTAAACATGCAATGTTTAGGTGTTACCTATTGCACCAATAGTTGATTTAACCCAACCAAATGTATTTATAGGGTCACCACCAAACCACAATCTGAGTCATATTACCCGAAAAGGGGAATGTTTTTGACTCAGAAATGACAGTGAAGTCCCATTGAGATAAAAGTAAATTTTAGGGCCAATACAAAACCAGAAGCGGAACGGAATGGACACCTACCAAATAACCCCAAAAAAACATATTTCTTAAGACTACATTTTCAAGAGTGTTACAATATTTTGTAACACAAACACACCATTCCAAAGCAAAGTGGAGTAACAACTAGGCATCCATTAGTCCGCCTGCAAATTAAATCTAAGTCGTCACCTAAGGGAGAGTTCGGTCTGTCCTGAATGCAGCGAGGTTGGCCCTTACATACATTGTCATGAAGAGGCAAAAACGTTCTTAGGAAGGACACTGATTACATCCTAGATGGCCCTCTGTTATAGTAGTAGTGCACTTGATAGAAAACCTGGTGCCATTCTAGACCTGGATCAACTCCAATTCAGTCTGAGTTTGGTACCCCAATCGACTCAGTCGGAGAAATCCAAATTGAATCAAGCAGTCACATGAGCATGAGGAAAGACTGAAAGCTAGAGGCTATTATTCTACCTGAGAGCATTGCTCACTAATAGAAGCTGCATATCGAAATGATCTTAAAGCATTCATTTGAAACTGAGAAGCGTCAGCTAGACAAAACCAAAAGAAAATAAGCTATTCATTCTACAATTTCAGACTATTTTAAAGGTAAAATGTCATGGCTTTCTGCAATTCATTCCACAAATCCAAGTCAAAACATGGCTGTAAATGTGAGTGGCATTAAGTACGCTTCATAATCCATTCTATTTGGCCTATAATATAGGCTAAGGGATAGAATATTTTATAATATTGTCGGTAATACTGAAGGAATTTAGATCTCATGTTCACTAGATGTGGCGTGAGATTGAAACAGTACGACGGCAGATGTGATTGGTCCAAAGATCAATCAGTGGAAAACAGATCAGGATTTGGCTGCCAGATTTGAACCAAACAAATCTTGCTGTGCAGAAGTTAAGGACGTCATTCCAGAGATCCCCTCTCTTACATAACAAATGATATTTTCTCTGCTAAGAAGCCCAGAGAAATCCTCAAAAACGCGTGTGACAATTCACACCCTTGCCCCTTCTGGGCACCATACTCCCTATATAGTGCACAACTTTTGACTAGAGCATTAGAGACCCTGCTCCAAAGTAGTGCAGGGGCAGGGGTCTCCAACCATGGTCTTGGAGAAAACCACCAGGATAGTAGTGGGAGACCCCTGGTCTAGGGAAACGATTTGAAAAGGAAAAAAAAAACAAATCTAATTACCTCCTTGGTGAGTGGCTTTGAGGCTTAACATGTTCCAAGGATGTTTATGAGTGTTCAAAAAGTTGTGCAAAAAAAAAGCAGTTCTATATCATTTAAAACGCGTTACTTTTGAACAGAGCCCTTTGCTGGGTCTGATTCAAAAGTAGCACATTACTATTGGGAATATAAAGAACAAAGCCAGGTTGAGTGGAGGCTCTTCCAAAGAGAAAACCAGAAATGATCAAATACAAATGATAGCCACAACAACCTGAGGCAGGCACTTGGCTTTAAAAGTATATGAAATGTTGTGTACTGTCACAATTTGATAGGTTTAGTAGGTCGATGGAGCGAACGCTGTGACATCATTTCCTTCCCGAGGGCAGCCCGACTACGCTGCCTTAAAGCACTCATTTCTGAACGGCGCTCGCTGTATAGAGGAAAGGAGTACGGCGTGAAACAACACCGACCCGCTATTTGCAGGGTTCTTAATTGGAAGCAAGTGTTAGCTCTTTTCGGCGCTGCATAATCATACAGCCAGAAGCTGTTGTAAGGGGCGTCGGAGCGACACTTGGATTATACGGTCGGTGGACTGAAGGACTTATGAGAAGAGGGCCCTACAGGGTGCCATGGGAAAGTGGCTAGAAGCTGACACAATGGTGACACTCAACGGTGGAAAATAAAATCAGCAGTCATGCAACTGGCGAATACACTTCTAGGACTAGAGGTTAATAAGGTGTTCACATGTTCTTCGCACACTAACAATTGCTAGATCACTCACAAGTTGCAGTATGGTAACATTGTATCCCAGTAAGTGGCCATTAAAAGCAAATCCATCTGGTTGACAACTTTGGATTGTTCTAAAGTCATAAAATGTTTACTTCCCACTGTCAATTTCTGTCAAATTCAGCAGGGTATCCGGATTAACATTTGCAATATTACTTTCCAGAAAGAAATAGCAGCAGCTAATTGTACAAAAATAGCAGTCATATTGAAATGTTTTAAGTTATCCACAATCAACACAAAAACAAGCCGTTGCAAAATATCCTTGACTCACTCAATGATGGAGCTATGTTTCTATATTTACAAGTAGCAAAATTACTCTAACATGAATCACTTAATGTTTTCATGGGTAGTATGCTAGAATACAGCATACAACAATTGCATAAGGATTTACAAAGCAGGTGTCAAATGCCACACATGACCAGTGCTCTAAGATGTCAGCGAGGTAATTACTCCTGCTTGCCAAAAAATGCTAGGCAAATGCAATTAACCTACTTTAGATATGCCACAACATCAAAGTAGAGAGCATGTTAAAAAGAACATTCTCAAAATCATCAGAAATCTACTGCCTATGTATTTAAATTTGTGGCTTGTGACAGGCCATTCTATCACGTGAACAACTTCAGATACACCAGGTTAAGTTTCATTGAAATTGCTAGTAAATCTGTGGGGTTGCACACTTGGTTTGCACTAGCATTTTCTTATGTTCACACATGCGATACATGCCCTTATATTCAAGGCCTCATTAAAAATGAACATGGTCACACGGCCACATTACTTCCATAGATTTTTAGCTACCTGTAGATTTTCTTACAGTTTTGGCACTACTTTTCAAGGTGATAAATAATCTACCATCAAGTTGACACCAAATAGGTGTCAGGGACACAGAACTGCACTGTGACTCTCTCTTCCATGATCTGTCAAAGGCTTGTAGTGATGAACAAAAGATAATGTGGCAGAGACTTAGAAATATTGGTTTATCTGAACACAGTTGCAAGGTTCACAGCTACCTGACAAACAGAACACAATGTGTCCAGTTTGATGGCAATATCTAATATGTAACCTGTCCAGAAAGGGATACCACAGGGCTCTGATCTAGGACCTTTGTTATTAAACATCTACATAAACAATGTTGATAAATATGTGCCAAATACTAGTTTTCATATTTATGCTAATGATACAGACATCTATTGGTGTGCAGCAACTCCCATCAAGGCTTTAGAAGATTTGCAGTCTGCATTTAACATCGTCCAGCCTTAGCTCTTTCAACTGAAGCCACTATAAAATGCTGACAAAGACAAAGCTAATGGGTTTTTACAAAGGCCAAGACCGAGCTACTGAATCTTCCAATTCAAGTTGCTATGCAGGAGAAGAGGGTAACCACTTACAAACACTTGAGTATTTTGATTGATGACATTTAATCCTCACATAGGGGGCTTGTGAAAAGCTCAACCTCAAGTTGGGTTTTTATTTCCAAAATAAATCCTGTTTATCTTTTGAGGCAAGAAAACGCCATGTGTATGCTACCTTTCTGCCTAGATTATGGTGACGCCTTGTATATGCATGTGTCTATGGCCTTATTACGTTTGCTTAACACTGTATACCATGGGGCTTTGAGGATTGTTATAAGTCTCTCACACATCACTGTACCCTTTAAATGAGAGTGTTCTGCCCATAACTAGCTCTCTGCAGATTAAGCCATTGGTATTTGCTTTTTTCATGACATTCTTATGAAGCGCCCAGTTTATCTATGTTCTTACACTGCAGCAGTTCACATAGATATACGAAAACTGTATTTTGTTTATGGTTCCTAAGACCCATACTGAGGTTGGGAAAATGAATGTTCCAGTATTGTGCATCTTGGAATGTGCAACCAATGATTTTAAAAATAAATTGTCTAGTAACACTGATTGATTTTAGAAGTCTATAATCAGATATAACATATACTGAAATAGGTTTTGACCCTTGATCTACATATGTACAGTATAACCAGGAACTGTGGTAGTCTATTTATTTATTGTATGATTTTGTGTACTGTGTGCCACAATTGTTGCCACAATGATGCTCTCTGGGAGGCCTTTAACGCCTCCTCTGACAAGGTCCCGAGGGGAGGCACGTGTGTAGGGGCTGGTCTAGCTGGTAGCTTCCGGAATCAGCCCTCAGTGCAGTGGGGTTTAGGCACAATTGCACCACAATATGCCCAAATGGTTATTTTTAGATAACCATGTAAAGATACATGGTTATATACAACAGGGGTATGGAAGATAAATTCAATGTAAATGGGTAAAATTAGCATTTTAAAAGGTCCTGAGGTTTAAAGTACAATATTCAGTGGGTCAAATATTTTTGTGGATGTTATGCACTATGTACCAGTGCAGTTGGTTAATTTAAATAACTAGTGTACAGTTGAACTTCAGATATGGTAGTTCAGGTTGTAGAAATTTGAATAAGATCAGTGATTTACTTGAAAAACAGCACACCATTTTAAAAGATGGAAATGTGTTTATTTTGTAAATAATCACACCTTGGAAATAATTTGTAAATAATGAATGTATGAATAAGTTAAAATCTCTGAATGTTTTGTTCTATTGTCAATTTGTAATGAAATGTCCTGTGTGTAAAAACTATTAACTGTGTCCTACAAGTTGAGTTGTGGTTGTGAGAGTACCTGCAGTGTAGTCTGCATTTATCTCTGAATTAATTGGGGCCAAAGAGTCAAACGCATACAAAACCAGACTAAAGAGCTATGCTTCCCAGACTGTCAGACACGAAGGCTTACACCAAAAGAAATGGTCACAGTGGTAGTGGTTATAAAATAAAAAGAACTCCTAGATTGTCACAGAGCTACAACCACATTAAAAAACACAGTCAACACACAAAGCAAAAGACTGGCTTGATTCTTGGTTCTAAGCAAAAATAAATGCTAAATGTTTTTTGGAAGTCTCATGTAGTCAGTATGTAACAACCACTAACTGTGCTTAATGAACAGAGGCATAACTTTGTGAATTTAATTGAGTTTCTTGGTATGCAATGCTTGAAAAGGCAATCTCTGTAAAACTAAAGGAACTGTACACACAATATGAGACATTTCTCCAAAGCAAACACTGATGGCTTGACCAGCCTAGAAGCTCAGGTGGCAATACCAATTGACATTGCTCAGTGTTTTATGACCTTGTTACACAATGCCGCATTAAGGAACATTCTAGAAATTGTGGTTCTGCTAGCAGTAAAAGGTCCTATTTTTACATTGACGTAATGTAAACTTGCACACTTCTTGCATTTTGAAACCTAAGATCTTGCACAACACACTGGCCCCACAAATGAACCCCTTCCAGAAGGGTAATGTAAAATGCTTTGTCTTGTTAAGCCCAACACTAAGTCAAAGCAGCACTTATTTCAATACAGAGGAAATACAGATACATTTACCAAAAACACGTTTTACAGAAAATACTAACTGAAATATCTCATATGCATTCTAAAAACGGTGGGGGAACAAGCATACATTCTTCAATGAAAAATGTGGGCTATTGTAAATAACTATTTATACTTGTTACTCTAAGAACGCTCAAAGTATGCCCTGAATGCCAAGTCACAACTATTGAAAACTACCCTTCAACCCTTGCTAATACTAACACAATGGTAAAGCATGATGGAGGGAGCATCATGCTATGGGGATGCTTTTCAGTGGCAGGAACTTGGCAATTGGTCAGGATTACGAGAAGTATGAACAAAGCAAAATCCTGAGAGGTCCTTAGCCAGATAGCGCAGGACGTGCATCAATCCTGTTGTTGCGCGCTCTTTGTTACAACTGCTGATGTAAAAAGGACTTTATAAATACATTTGATTGATTGAATTTGACGGGGGAAAGATACATTTTTCAGCACAATAATGCCCTAAAGCACACAGCCAAGACAACGCTGAAGAATAATGGAAGAATAATGGAAACTTCCTGCCAGAAATAGTGAAATATCAGACATTTGAAGGAGATGAAAGAAGACCCTGCCTTTGAATTCTTCCATTCTACAAAAGTTTATTCATTTTACCTTTACATAAAAAAAATAAAGCACAGGAATATATCCGATATGGCTATGTGGCTGTATAACAAGTAGTTTTAAGTCAGATATAACTTTGGGTTGCATAAGTGCTTCACTAGATATCTTCATTGTTGGCATATAAACATCACTGTATGTGTATTGTAAATGTTGTCAGTTCGTTTTGGGTAATTAATTAGCTCATCATAATCTCTTCACCTAACACTGGATGAGGCATATGAAGTACTAATATTTCTGACCTCTGACATTGCATATTTTGCAGCATATTTGGACTGAAGCCTTGTAGCTTAGAAGTAGGATGAAGTGGCCCAAATATATGCTATTGTGATGTGCCTGTGGAGCTGCAACTGGTGTTGCTCCGATTAATAATTAGTTTTACACATATAATATTATATACATTTGTTTTGCACGTATAGGTTAAAGCATGCTTGCAAAGAGTTATGGTTAGTGTTGAGTAAGAATAGAAAATATCCTGCTAGCCAGTTCCAGTAAAAACTATTGCTGCATGCCCCATCAACGTCAACATGTTCAAAGACAAACGTCTGGAAAACATCAAACTCTGGAATCTTTGTGCTCAAATACTGTTGCAACAATACACCAAGTATTTCATTACAACACTGTAAATTACAGTGCCAAGATAGATTTCACAGGTTTTGCAGAGTACATTCGTACACCGCAACTTTATTGTACCGTAAATATTTAACTAATTTTGGCCACTAGCCACTAGACATTAAGCAGATTTAGACAAACTATTCACCTATGAGTCATAAAATCAGCCATGTCACATAATCAAAAGATATTTTAGCTCAATTCACAGAAGCAGAGATAACAATCACATTGACCTACCTAATAAAAAAATGTTTCTCGCCTGTTAATGTCTGTAAACCTGAGCCCTTATTAAAAGAAAGACTCCATATTCAAGGACCATAATGGTGCAGAGTTAGTTTTAGTAAAATAACATCTTTGTCTTTAGAAAAACAGTGCAGTTGTTAAAGATGTGAGCATAACAAACGACATGGGCTAGGAAGCTGGTCTTGCGGGTCAAGGCCTCTGGCTCCTCTGCACATAGGATTGCAGCATGGATTCAAATCTGAACCACTGCTATTTGAGCACATGCCCAATGTCTGCCCTTTTTTCAAAATAGTAATACATGTCAATGTCACCTGGCACCAAAGTAAAACCTTCAACAGTGGGAGAAATAATTGGACTGGTATGGCATGTCGCATTTGGTGTCAGATGAATTTGCCAGATGCTAAGCAAGCACTTCACTTTATTTCCTTAAGTCCCTCTTAGAAGTGACCTTAAAGTAACATTCACCAGTAGCCAGCATTTTGGGTCTTCCACTGCATTTTCTTCAACTTACTTTATGACATTTAAACTATTTCACAAGATTAGACAACACAAGAGATGAGTGTTTTTTTTTTCAGTTGTACTAATGTTAATCAGTATTTGTATTGGAAATATTCGAATGTTATATAATGTGTTTTTTTTCGTTCAAAGAAACACTTACTGTCTAGATAAATCTTTAAACTATATTTAACTTTTGAACAGCACTATACACTAATGTGTGTGTGTATTTATATGAATAATATCATATTTTAAAATGTTGCTTTGCTTTTTGTGATCAGTGTATAATGGCAATAAGGCAACTTAGGGCTGTGTGGTAGATAGTTAATATACCAATACTGAACACTGACACGCCATGATGTGTAGTGTCTAAAAACAGCTTGTAACGATGGTATATTGGGCAAATACCACAGCTACAGCATGCCCTATTGCTTAGTCATACTTGCATATTTGTTTATTTCAGGTCTGCACTAACAAAGATCAAATTGTAAATGTGAACACAATAAAAATCTGCACCCACTGGCAAGTTTAGCATCAGAAAAATCACGATAAATCACTTCTAGTTAAGAACCCAAGTACCTGAAATAAAGAGATACAGTGACTCCTGCGTGACAGAAATACGTATTCATCCACATGTCTGTCCAAAGGAGGTCATATACGACACTTGCCTTGTGCATGACTTTCCATTCATTTCCCAATCCATCAATATTTCCCTTCTCCCTAACCTAGCACCAAGTAGCTTTCCAGCTAACAATGTTCATTTACAGATACCACCTGGTCCTTACATGCCAACACCAGTAATACAATGACATCATTGCGAAATGACTCCTTCTGCCTATCCTTTTCATTTCTCCCTCTTTCTCTTTTTCTCTCTCCAATATCGGAAGCACAGTCAAATTAATTATTGACACTGTGAACACTCGAGCCTTTGTTCATTGTCAGGAGGGTTGTGATGACAAAATACAATGCATTTCTTGCTTTGCAATCAAAGTCCTCACTGTCATGCCAAGGCAGGCACAGACTCGGTGTTGAAAACATCCATTCATTATATCATCGGTTTATATAGACCATGACAAGGAAGAGAACTTTCATTCAGTCCAGCTGCTATTTGGACTTTCAGGGTTTTGCGTCATAGAGGGACACCATTCTTGTTCATTAAGTACAAAGTTTTACTTGTGACATTGTCCTTTAGTGATCGTATGAGGCCGTAAAGGATCTGGGGGTGGAGATTTTGGAAGAGATGAAACCTTAGACATCATTTTAAGAGGATAATGTGGATTGGACTGGCAGGCACAGACTTAATCTTCATTGCTATCATCCTCATCATCCTATCAATCTTGGCTATAAAAATATGTAGGTATATATTATTTTACAAATATTTTTTTCCTTAATTGCAAAAATCAAACCCATAACCATTAACCCTACCTCTAACTCTCACCCTGAACCTATTTGTAACATCAACTGGAAAAGTAGCCCTCCTAGATTAAACGTTCTGTGTTTACCTCTTCTGGAGGGGAATTTCATTACCCACCAGAATAATAAAATTAACACTCACACCAGTTATAGACCACATCATAGTAGCATTTACAGTCAACATAACAAAACCGCTGAATATTTGTGAAATGTCTATGAAAACATTAATGAGAAAACCTCCCGTGTGTTAAATGGCAATCCTATCCAAAGCCTAAAATAAGTCTCCTAACTCAAGTCTATTAGAGAGAAATGAGGGATGTCAAATGGGGGTTGATAAATGACAGAGGTTTGACCTAATTATATATGGCGGCCCAGTAATAGTTTAGGAACCAAGGATATACCCAAATGACACTATTTACCATAGCACGCCACTTCTAACCAAATATATAGTGCACTAAGGGAATTGGGTGGAATTTTTGGATGCAGCCCAAATCAATTCGCACAGGAACAGGATATCATATTTGTCACTAGATTACCATCACAACCTGTTACTCTGACAATGTGTACACATATTGAATGCTGGCTTTAAGCATTTATATCTTGAACCTAGCATTTCCAGAAGAGGTTCTGCATGTAATTGCTTAATTAAACTTGTGTTTGTGAGAAATGTAGTGCTAAAAATAGTAGCCTGCACTGCTTCTTACCATGTGCATTAATATATATCTTATCTTAATTGGCTGAAGACTATACAGGTTCAAGTGTATGGGTTATCGCATATAATTGTCATCATACTATTGTTGCGTTTCTAAATAGGCTACTGGTTGAATTGTGCAAAATGGCACAATGATAAGAGGGTAGGCCTGTCGGGCATAGGCTTATTCTCTAGCGTGAATTGTTTTCTAGTGTGGCAAAACCGCACAGGTTATTTAAGGTTTGAACATTGAAAATACTATAGAAAGATATAGACCGTGGCAGTCAGATGATTTACAAAGGCATGTTGGTGCGCTGTCGTACTTTACAGCCTCGAGCGCATGTTTTTATAGTTTTGGCACCGATAAGGGAAAACAACTTTACAGTGCACAGGGCAGTACAAAAAAACGGCAAGCCTCATATTCTAGGTAGCACGTAATGAAACTCTAGCAGGTAGCGGAACAGCACAAGAGAAATAAAAAGATCCGATTTACCCAAACAGTAGCATAAACAGAAAAGCAACAGAAATAACAGCCTATAGAGCTATTACATTGCTATATTATTTGAATCCATTGCGATGCATGCGATAGGTACATTTAGAGTCACATTTCTAATCACTAACAATACGACTGAGCAACTAGCCTACTATTAACAAAACATACACTTGTAATATATGCAACATAGATATGTGATGGAGGATTTCGGACCGCTGTAGACGTACCCGGAGACGAACATATGAAGTCGATTTATACTTGACATTTCAAAACCACGATAATTTATTGCCAATAGGTCATGGCAATATTTAAAATGTTTAGATAGTAACTCCTATTAGTAGAAAATATAATATTTCAATACAAATAACAATAATAGGGGTAATGTAAAACAATTGTCCATTAATAAAGCACACATTTATATTAAACCTAATAAAATGCTACAGATTAAAAAAAGCACTTCCCTATGACTGGCTACTTTAAGAGAACCTTATGGCAACCCTGAAATACCAAATAAGTATCTCGAGTACTGACGAATGTCCTCACTCCTTGGTTTTCTCTAAAACACAACCAACATGCAAACAGTGCTCTACACACAGAAATAAACGGTTCCAACACATATTTTCTTTTAGTTCCCAGTGGGGAACCATTTTCAAGAAATGTAGGTTCAAAGAAGCCAATTTGGACCCTGTGATTCCATGCAGAACCCTTCCAACAGAGAGAAGCAAATGTAAACCAAATGGGTTCTCTGTGGTACCAAAAAGGTATAGGCTACCTACATTTTTTTTAAAGAGTCCACCTACAGTCAATGAACACTTTAGGAACCAGTGTTTTATGTTATTGTTGATGCATTTGCACACAGTATCCAGGATACCTTCTCAGCCTATCCTCCCGAAATTTCCATATGTTCAAGGACTAGACAAGGTAACCATATCGTTACGGTCAAACAGGCAAGATATAACAAAGTAGCCAATATAAATGCATCCGACTCTACGTTCTTACCCGAGCAGTTCCATCCGGTAGGCGTCTGACAGTCGCTCAGTGAAGACGGGAAAGCGCAAAGTTGCTCTACAGGTAAAGTGGCGAGAAACGAAACGACGGTGATCCAGACCCGATCTCCCACTGTCAGACTCCACTGGTGCGGGCGTCGGGGCTCCTGTAGTGCGGTGGCCCCTACCAACAGACCCATATCAGTTCAGCGGCGTCCCTCTACAACACAAATGAGCTGGGCAAAAGAGGCAGACAAGCACCCACAACTCCGGTCCAGACGTTGCCTGATTCTCCGGGACGCTCAGTGACCAATAAAGGGACATTTTCCGTACAATAAAGCGTGCCCCATGAAGTGCAGTAGGTTAACCAACGCTGGTTCCGGACGATCCGAGGTGGTGCCGAAAAAATATAATGGGGTTCGAGTGCTAAGGCAGGGGGCGATGGAGGGTGTGGGATGGTGTCGGAGGGAAAGTTAGCCAGGTAAACCAGCGGACGGGCAGGCAGGTAGAGGATGCTCAACGATGAGGAGAGAAAAGAAAGATAGAAAAGGAAGGAAGAAACAAAACCGAAATAATGTTTATATCCCACTGTTTAGATACAACGACGACCTAGTAATATCCAGAAATGTCTTGACAGGCTTGCTCCTCGTAGTTCTGTTTAGACGCGCAATAAGCCGGTCAGTGGCGCTCTCCTCATCTCTCTGGAATCCGCGTTCCGCGCACCAACAGCAGTTTAGTCTGGTGGTGGTCACGTGTGTCGCATGCGAACGAGAGAGAAGCAGGGGGGTCTCGGTAATTATAGGACGCTGATTGGAGGAAGAAGGAATTATCTGCTATGGAGAGGGAGAGAGAGACCGGCTTTGTGGCTTCCGACCGATGCAACGGTCAGTGCCTGCTCACTGCTTGCGCTTGGAAGGATCCGGACTCAGCTCTAGTCACAGCTGAAACGTGCAGGAAGGGTGGGAAGAGATGCACTCGCAATGTAATTGGCCACCAGCTTTTTTAAAAGGATGTAGAAATCGATTCGTCCAGCTGGGGCTTGGATAATTGCTCTGCTTTGAAATAATGCGGACTCCGATACAGAGTTGCCTGCCACACAGAATGCCAAAATACCTAAATATTGTAGGCTGTAGGCTTTCTCAAATATCCTAGAATGGTTGTAATACGTTATACCCAGCATGATGCGCTGTCGGACACAAAGCCAGGCTACGATATGTTTACCCTTTGTGAATAAATAGAAAGACATGAATTCCAGACGATTTTTACTCTTCTTTTTAGAACGGATAATTAAGCTTTTATTTTGGGAACTTGGAAAGTCTTACGCCCATTCTAAAAAGCGGCAACTGTTTCCTCGGTGTGGTGTAAAATATCTTCCAAATATATCTCACTTTGTGCATCTTGTTGACACCCCATTTCTCACTAAACAAAAAACGTTATTGTCCTTCTGTAGTATAGGCCAACTATGTATTGCATGCATGTTGACAACGGATATCAATCTAGATAATCCATAGTCCTTTGGCCATAAAGCACTATCATTATTAAAAGGAATTTGCAATTCCTCTATGTGCATTCAAAGGTTATTACATTGAACGAAAAAAGAAGCATAAAAAACATACAAATCATTTATTTTTAGAAAAATAGGATGAATAAAAACTGGTTTTAATAACTAGAATTATGCCCCGTCCATCAAATTAATGTCAGGACGGACCAGATAATGTCGCGTTTTTTGGAGGTCAGAAGAATGCAGCCTGTGGAAAACAGAAGAAAGAATGCTATGAAAATTAGACCTTAAAGGTTATCTTACATTAAAGAAATAGAAAAACAGAGACTGTGTGGTGGCTACAGAAAATACTTTGCACAGTGCCAGTTTGAAGTAATCAATTTCCACAGATAGTTTCATTGGTATGCAGTCAAAAATGTATGTCTGGACAGGTTACTGCATTAATTTTGAAGTGTTTTTGAGTTTTCCGCATGCAATGCAGCTGATGTTGCTCGGGATGTTTATATGCAAACAAGAACAAAGAGTCATCAGGTACATGTACCTCAACATACTGTTGCAAAACATTTAGGCCAAGCCCCCTTAAAGTCATTACAAGCGCTTCAGATGTATAATTAATCCTCTGGCACAGATGCAAATCTTGGGTTTGCTGCACTGGGAGCAAACACGTTTGAATTGGTCCCAACTTTATCAAAAGTTTTATAGTGATAATATACACTGTGGCCATCATAAATGAATTAACATGGATGGACATATGAAACAGGCATAGCTCTCCAGAGCAAACATATTGAATTAAGGCAATGTGTGACAAGTAGCCAAGTCAGAACCATTGAGAAATAACGTTGATGTTTAGAATAGTTGGAGGCTAGGCTGAACAAAAACAGATAAAACACCCAAGATCAGGTAGACAGCAAATAAGTTACTTAGATGATAGCTTTGCCTTTAGTAGCATCTCAACAAGTATATTATTAATCTCATCATGCTACTATTAGGGCACTGGTGTAAACGATTCCACTTAGGGCCAAGTTTATGCTATTTTCTTTCATAAACTACATGCAGATCTCATTTTGAGCTGGTAATATCATTGGGTTTGTCCTGACTGGAATAAAGGGAGGAGGAAAATGTGTGTATTTCTGCTAAATTACATAAGGTTATTCCATCATCATAGCCATAATCACCATCACAGCAAATATCCAAAGCAAGAGCCTATATTAATTTAGTAATATTTTATAGTGTTAAAAAAACCTTGTCTCTATGATGTTTGCATATTGTTAACTCAGCAGACATTTTTATGTATTTATTAATCTATAAGGACAGCCCTGAAAAAGCTTCTCTTGTCAGAGAGCGGATAGAGCCACTCATGAGGGAGGCAGAGTCTTTTGTACTCTTGTACAACAGTTGTGGAGCAGCAGGACCCCTTGAAGATGCCTGCAAGATTGATCCAGCAAGCATCTTGACAACAGTGCTTCTGAAAAATCACTTCCTGGCGTTGAAGGTTGTATCTGAGGTCACTGTTCAGCCAATGCATTAAAGCATATGCACAGATGTTTTATATTCAATTGAGCAATAAACAAGGACCCTGAAGTATAATTAAGTTATGTGTTTTTTTCTCAATCTGATTCTGAAGTATGTTAAAAACAGCTTTTGCCAGAATATTTCCATGAAACAGTAACCAAACAGAATAGGCATGTGGATAACGTTGCAAATATTATATGTTTCTTAGTTCTGATAATATGCAACATCTATCATACATGGCCAACATCTTCACACACATCAAAAGTGTAAAAAAAATTCATATTTTGACAAATATATACAGTCACGTCAAATAATTAGGACACCCCATGAAATATGTAGTTAAAAAAATAAAAAATAAACATTTGCTCTTTCATCTGTAGAAAAGTGATGTAATTGAACCATAAACAATGACATTTTAACCATGATATCATTTATTTAACAAAAGATTTACAAAGATGTAATTTCTAACTGAGGACAGTTAGGACACCATATGCCCTAATAGCTGGTTCTGCCCCTTTGACTGAAATAACCCCAATAACACCTATAACCTTCCTATAACTGTCTACCAGTCTCTGACGTCAACTCCATGCAGAATTATTTCTGTGATGTTTGAGGGATTTTCTTACACAGCCCGTTTCAAATCACCCCACAGCATCTCAATGGGATTAAGATCCAAACTTTGATTTGGCTATTCCAGAACTCTTAATCTTTTTCTTTTTCACTGTTCTAAAAATTTACAAGTGGAGAACATTGAAAACAACTGCCAACATACCCAGGTCAGGCCGTCCTAACAAGTTCAGTCCAAGAGCAGACAACAAGAAGCTTAAAGAAGTCTCCAACAAGACTGTTGATGACATCTCGGGACCTACAGGTAGCTCTTGCAACACTTCTGGCTTAGTAACAGTAACAGAAAACATCTGTGGCACAAACCAAAGACAGCATTTGAGTACAAGAGCATCCGACAAACTTTAATGCAAGGGGGTGGAAATGTCATGATTTGGGGCGGCTTTCCTGCAGCAGGGCCTGGCCAGCTCACTGTCATAGATTCCACTAGAAATTCATCATTGTATTAGAGAGTGCTTGAGGAAACTGTAAAACCATCTGTCCAAAAATTTAAGCTGAAGCGGATGTGGACAATGACCCAAAACATTCCAGTAAATCCACCAAGGAAAAACTTTCTCCCAGTCAATGTCAGAGACTGGTAGACAGTTATTGGAAACGTCTTAATGAGGTTATTTCAGCCAAAGGTTTATGTCCAGCTATTAGGGCATACAGTGTCCTAACCTAGCCTAAATGGCATATATTTGTAAATATTTGTTAAATATATTGAAAGATATCCTGGTTAAAATGTCACTGTTTTTGGTTCAATAACATCACCTTTATCTATAGATATTGTTTGAAAGATGATCAACTATTCATATGTCCATAAATCTTTAAAAAAATAACAATATATTTCATGGGGTGTCCACATTTTATCACATGACTGTAGTTAGCTAGCGACTCACTGGTAAATAGTGAGCCTTGGTTGCCAGATTGGGAGGTTACCCCAAAAATGTATTTTGAATGACTTGGCTGGGTCGATTTACAGATATGGTTGTATATCTGTACAATCCACGGGTGTTTGTTTTGTATACTGTCAAATGTTGGATGAACACTGGGCTTTAGCACAAGAAACTATGCATTCCTTGTTTGTTATTGTGTCACGTTCTAAAAGCACTCGTCTGCACACCTTGCAACAGAGGAAGGCACATTTTGATGCTTAATTTAGAAAATGAGTTGTTATGATGCTTCATTTAGGAAATGAGTTCTTATGATGCTTAATTTAGAAAATTAGTTCTTATGATGCTTAATTTAGAAAATTTGTTCTTAGATGAGCCCAAGCGAAGTTCTTGTGTTTTGTCATATACCTTTAGAATAAGGTGTATTTAATAAAAATAAAAATCTTACTTGGACTTCTGATTACCAAAACAACCATAAAGGTCAAATTGGGAAAAGCCTGAAATCCAATTACCTTACCAAAATGCAAGTATGAAAGGGCATTAAAGATGTGGTGAATTGTTTGCTTACTCATAATGGCTTTGTATTATTATTTGCTGATTGAGCTAAGGGCCTCTCATTAAGTAATACATTTCTCATTACCACGTAATTTGAAGGTCTGTTTCAATAATAACATTGTGAATTTCGGTAATTGTAATTAGCTATATGAATCAGTCAATGGGTGTGTTGTGTTGGTAACTTCTTTTATGTACAACGACCACACCTAAAACCAATTTCATAGACTTTCTGTTACAATTATGGTTATTTGATTACGATTATAAATGCAGGTTTTAAAACTCCCCATATACAACTTAAGCCACCACAAACAAATGATTTGTTTCCTGGAAAGAATACGTCCACTTGAAGCAAGATATCCCCTATATTGACATGTACAATGCAAGATTTTACACTTTATTTTGACCTGCCTTTCCATTTATCGAATATTCAAATATTTGTAATGTCCACAAGCCGACTGTCCTACATCGAACTGTAGGTTTATAATATCAGAGTACTCTCTGACTAAGGGCCCTCTGACTAAGGGCCACTCTGACAGACTGACAGAGCTCCAGCGTTGCTTTGTGACGCAAGGAGAACCTTCAGGAAAAACAATCATCTCTGCAGGACTCCACCAATCAGGCCTGTATGGTAGAGTGGCCAGATGGCCACTCCTCAGTAACAGGCACGACAGACCGCCTACAGTTTGCCAAAAGGCACCCAAAGGACTCTCAGACCATGAGAATGTTTTTTTCTGGTCTGATCAAAGATTAAAGTCTTTGGTCTGAATGCCTAGCGTCATATCTGGAGGTAACCAGGAACCGCTCATCACTTGGCCAATACCATCCCTTCAGTGAAGCATGGTGATGGCGGCATCAGGCTGTGGGGATGTTTTTCAGTGGCAGCAACTGGGTGACAAGTCAGGAAAGGGAAAGATGAATGCAGCAATGTACAGAGACATCTTTGATGGAAACCTGCTCCAGAGAACTATGGACCTCAGAACAGGGCGAAAGTTCATTTTCCAAGAGACAACAACCCTAAGCACACAGGCATTTAACAAAGGAGCAACTCTGGGAATGTCCTTGAGTGGTCCAGTCAGAGCCCAGATTTTAACCTGACTGAATATTGCTGTGCATCGACGCTCCATATCCAACCTGATGGAGCTTGAGAGGTCCTGCCAAGAAGAATGGGAGAAACCTCCTAAAAATGGGTGTGCCAAGCATGTATCATCATATAAAAATACTTGAGGCTGTAATTGCTGCCAGAGGTGCTTCAACAAGGCATTGAGCAAAGTCTGTGAATACTTATGAAAACTTTTTTATATTTTCATTCCTAATTGTTTGTAGAATTTCGAGGTTTTTGGAATTAGACTGTAACTTAACAAAATGTGGAAAAAGTGAAGTCCTGTGAATACTTTCCAGATGCACTGTACAACAGTAGTTACCAGATTTCCGGCTGGTTATCTGTAAAGTACTTTTACGGATAACCAGGCTGAAAGAGCAAACAACAACAAGAATGAATGTGCAATGGCTATAAAAAATCCTATGTAAGGTCAGACCCTAATAAAAAAGTCAGACTCCAAGAGAGGTCCAGTCCATTTCTGACTGTGGTGGATGAAGATTAAAAAAGCACATGACCTTTCGGGTCACATCTATGTTTTGGTTCAGAAGACAATCAGATAAGTAAATGCAGGTGTCCAAAATCATTGGACAGAATCCAGATCAACGGACAAGGACTTGGTGGGATGTGAGCAGTGACAGCAGGAATCAACAGGCAGCAACTAGATCTGCCTAAAGACTCTGGACACAGCCTATCTGCATTTATTGACCCGCCGGTCATTTATTTGGTTCGAAAGATCTCAATGATCCGGCTGTCCTTGCAGAAAAATCAATCGGTCATTGCATGAAATCAACTGCTGCACCATAGAGGAAGGACACACTGATGATTACCACATTTGCTTACAACTGTTTGTATTGTTTTCATTTTTGTACATGCTGTACTGTCGCTCCTACAGTATGATCATCAAGCGGCTGTACAAAATAGTTTCTGCAACTTTTTAGTTGAGCCACCATTTTGTTCACTAACACGCCAGCATTTTGGTTTAGATGTTGCAGTACTTTCAACACACTCCTCATCAGACATGGAGCTCATAACTGTAAAGGTACAGCCCTTCTAAGTTCTACATATATTCAGCTCAGCTATTATCGCAGTAGTCCAAATACCCACACAAGCAGATAAAATGTGCACCAGAGGACCGATATGGAGTAATTAATGGACTAGAGGACGCTCAGACTAAGGCAGACTTTATTGCTGTTGATGACTTCAATTGGGCTAAAATTTGATTTTCTTGGCCAAAATACCGTCAACACATTGACATTCCTACTCGTGGTGATCAGACTCTTGACCATTGTTTTTCACAAATACCTAACAGCTACAAACCCCTCCACCACCCTACATTTGGTAAGATGGATTGCACCTTCATTCTTCTCCTTCCAATCTACAGACAATGACTAAAACGGAACTGTTTTTCCGGGCAGTTCAGGGCTGAAGGGAGCGATCCATTACCACACTTCAGGGCTGC
>JACXGK010002418.1:0-54663 GCA_016801125.1 Novumbra hubbsi | reverse complement strand
TGGGTATGGATGTACAGTTTGGCTTGGGTATGGATGTACAGTTTGGTCCTGGATATGGATGTACAGTTTGGGCCTGGGTATGGATGTACAGTTTGGCTTGGGTATGGATGTACAGTTTGGTCCTGGATATGGATGTACAGTTTGGGCCTGGGTATGGATGTACAGTTTGGCTTGGGTATGGATGTACAGTTTGGGCTTGGGTAAGGATGTACAGTTTGGGCTTGGGTATGGATGTACAGTTTGGGCTTGGGTAAGGATGTACAGTTTGGGCTTGGGTAAGGATGTCTGGTTTAATCCTGGGTAAGGAGGTCTGGTTTAATCCTGGGTAAGGAGGTCTGGTTTGATCCTGGGTACGGCTCTGAACATAACACTGTAGTTAAGCATTTATGTCGATAACAGATTACTTAATTTTTTTTAAATCTACACTTGCTGGGCTTCACTGGGAATTGTGTATTATTTCTACAAACACAATGCAGGAGGCACCAATAAAAGCTGGAAAGCCCTAAACTGTAGTCATAGTGTTGATCACTGAGAAGCCCAAGCAGTTTCGAACATCATAACGAGATGTAAATTTCCCCCTTGTCCGTTCCTGGTGATTAATGTGGAAATTATGTAATACTGTGGTGCCTGAACACTGATTAGCCTTCAGGCTAAGATTTCAGATACTTTGGCTCAGAAGTGTACTTCATAGAGTGTAAGGTTTCCCGGTGCTCCCTGTCAGGAAAACAAAGAGAAAGAGGGAAAGTGGGTTTGTGGAAAAGAATAACATGATTGGTTCCTTATGCGGCTGAATGTGCATTCAGTCTATTCAGCAAAAGCACATTCAGACCAAAGTCAATAACTCTTGAAAGACACGTGAAACAATAACACTGCAGCCGGAATGCAGAACCTTCCTTCAATTGATTTGTCTTTAGATACGGGCTACAATGTTCCACATTCAGTTCTGACTTCCATGGCAGAGAGGAATGTAGCCCAGTGTTTAGAGCCTTTTAAATCCCTGAGCTGACAAGTTGCCCTTAATCAAGGCACTTCACACTTAATGCTCTATAAGTTGCTCTGAATAAGAAGGCAAGAAGAAAACTTTGCTGTGAGTGAATGATGGCGATACTGTAATTCTCTTGTATTGCTTCTCGTTTCATGTTCCCTTTATAACACTGACTAATACCCCATCTGTGTGTGTGTGCGTGCCTGTGTGTGACTGTGTGTTTTTGTAGTTTCTGTCATTTCTTCCAAGGAGTTGGTAGAGATCTGCTGTGAGACTGGGGAGAAGTGGGCCTCAACCAATGGCCACTGCAGGAACATGGATCTCCCCAGAGACGACAGACACTCCATCTGTCGGTAGGCACACGCAGATGTGTAGCTTCTGAGTCTGTCATTTGTTTAGCCGACTGAAATACGATTTTGGAATAAAAATTGTCGTAAAAGTTATTATGTTATGTCTTAATAGTGTTTGGTTAGGTAACAATTCCAAACAATGCTGATTTTGGACAGAGAAAGAGCTAGCTGGCCAGCCTAAAGCCTGTTTGGGACCACAGTTGGGTATAAGCACCTTCAAAACACTGACTCACATCTCAACCCATCTCCTCGGCGTCTCTCTTTCTCTCTGACAGGACATCTCAGAGACAGTGTTGTCTTGGCACCCTGAAGGAGAGTAGCTGTTTCTCTGGTATGAATGCAGCCAGAGGCGGAGCCTTGTGTGAAGGGGACAGCAGTGATGAGTGTGGAGCCGACTCCTACAAGGTAAATGTGGTTTCCGCTGAGCTAGATGGCAATGGGCGCCACACCAGAAACGTGGGCTGAATTCCCGCACAGTCCGCCATCATACACTGAGTAATATTCTGTTGTTCCTGACTCAGCCAACACTATGGGAAACTCAAGCCCTCAACATACTCAGCCAACACTATGGGAAACTCAAGCCCTCAACATACTCAGCCAACACTATGGGAAACTCAAGCCCTCAACATACTCAGCCAACACTATGGGAAACTCAAGCCCTCAATATACTGTAAGGGCTTGGATTTCGATTAAAGCCCATGGCCCAATATTCTCTGTCGCCATGCCCCCTTAACTGTTGTAAAAGCCGACTGAATGGGCGCGGGCAGTCTCCAGACATGATTTATGGTCAAACGTGGCCAACCTGGAAATCATTTCAATCAATCCAAATGCCTCAACAAGACATCCGTGGCATAGTTTCATTGATTATTATTTATCTGTAAAAGTAGTTAAAAAGAAAAACTCCCTGTAGATTCCCACCACCGGACCAATCAGGAGAGGAGTTCAGAGTCCTCAAGGTTCACACAGCTTTAGGACGTTCGTGGTCAAGGTTCACACAGCTTTAGGACGTTCGTGGTCAAGGTTCACACAGCTTGGGACGTTCTTGGTCAAGGTTCACACAGCTTTAGGACGTTCGTGGTCAAGGTTTGCACTGCTTTAGGATGTTCGTGGTCATACAACAAGGCAGCAGTACTGCAGTAGATGTCTGAAGCTGTCATCCTAAGAACAAAAGCTCATCCTCGTTAGTATTTTGGAATCGTTAGGGTGATATATGATGCATCTGGAAAAAATGTCGCTGGGTAATCCAAGTTTTGCTGTGGTGGTCAGGGAGAGTAAAAACTACGGGCTGTAGCGTGGAGCTGTAGCTTATTGGGCCGTATTTCCAGAAACCATTCATCTGCCATTAGGACCGTGTTCCAGGAAGTACCCACATTGCCCTGAGCAGCAGGGCACCGTTATACACTCAGGCTTTGGTGTTAAATATTGGCTTTCACCACTCCACCATAGGCTCTACATGACTCAAGTCATAAAACCCTTCTGCGAGCCTCACTATACATATATTACCTTTTATGTTTCGCCCGGTTCATGTTCTCCCCCCCCACCTACGAAGCCCGAAACAAATCCCGCAGAGGCAGGGACAGAAAGTTGAAACCGGGGACAGAGGTTGGAAAACTGGATGAAATATGGAGACGGGAAACTTGGGCTCTCCTTGCAGGAGTGCTGCAGCTGCTGTTCCCTGGGCCTGCGCTTCCGTGGGGAGGGCCACCCCTGCGAAGCCCACCAGTACCTGGGCTACCCCTGCAGCCACGTGTTCCTCACCTGCTGCGAGGGGGAGGAGAGGGAAGTGAGGGAGCGGGGCGGCGAGGGGGACGTCTCGGGACCGCTGAAGGAAAGGCCCGCGGAGGACCCCACGCTGGCGCCCACGAGAGGTAGAGTCACGGCGATGCCTGCCTCTTTCTTCCCCGCCCACTCTCAAAGGAGGAGGGGTTTTGCGTGCGCCGTGGCGAAGGCTCATTTTAGCAGCTCCTCTCTCCCCGTCCTGTAGTGTCGGACGGCCGGTACCCCAAGGAGGCCTTCTCCGTCGGGGGGGAGCGGGAAGGGGACAACATGGCGGAGGGTCCACCGGAGACGGAGGATGTGGACGAGTGCCAGGTGTACCAGGGGACGATGTGCCACCACAGGTGTATCAACACTCCGGCCTCCTTCCGTTGCGCCTGTCACCCCGGCTACACCTTGCAACGGGACGAGGTCACCTGTCATCCAGGTAAACGGGGACTAGTCGGTGGTTGGAAGAGTGTGTCAGCCCAGCAGTTCTTCACATCTGCGCGATAAAGATTGCTAACAACCGTGCCATTCGATAGCCGCACGGCGGCCGCCTTAATTGGCCAAACGATGACAGGTTCGGTGGAGTGGAATCAGATTGGCACACCGGGCTAACAGCTAAAGAATTGAACGGTTCTGAACGTCTGAGAGGGGGCCGACTCCCGACGTGGAGTACCGGAGTGCCGGGTGTTTACTGTGGGAGCCTTTCTCTCAGACGGTCCCTCGGCAGAATGAATGGCAGAGTTCCCTGCTTTCTGATTGCTGCCAGGGTATTTCAGTCAGTATTTCAGTCAGTCCGCACTATGAAGGCCTCTGATATTCCCTATCAGGCTAAAGACTTCTATCCTTTCTAAGGTCCTTTCCTGTCTCTGAATAATTAAGACTGATAAACGAACATTCGGAACCATTACTTTCCCATCCCCTGAGGGGGCTCATCATGTTTATCTTGTAGAGACTAATCTCAGAGATTTACGGTATATCATCAATCAAACAGATGCTACAGAATATGGTTCAAATCTACCACTGTTCTGATAAAGCCTTTTTACGGCTACCACAACAGTATCCCACACACATTTAGACGTAAAGAAAACATTGTGAATCCCCCCTGTAAGATTGCCATACCTGATTCAAAACTGGGTCTTTCTGCCAAACAAGCCTGTCTAAACAGGAATCCAATGTGAGACCTACTTTATGGAAAATTACAGTGAGTCTGAGTGGCACTAATAAAAACCCAGGTTTTGTCTGCAGGCCATGCCTATTTCTGTCAAGCCCCAACTCTCTCGCTCTCTCTTTCTGTCTCTCTGAGGTAACTTTAATCTGAGCACTGCGGCTGCCTAGCTTTATATTCATATGAATTGGAAGCGTTTAACAGCCTTCTCCTTCTCCACTAAGACGGAATGACTCCGGGCGGCTCGTTGTTTGTGCTCTTTAATGAGCCTTTTCCTTGATGAGTTTATTCCTGTGTCTTCGCAGAGACGTTGGAGGAGGAGAACAGACTGAGAGAAGACGACAGGCCAGATGTGGAGTCCACCTCCGCAGGTTCCCCCACCACCCCACTCCCCGTTGACCCCTGCAAAGGTGGGTAGAACCTGGCTGGAGGCCAGGGAGGTGAACCCGTAGATCCGGTAGACCTCAGTGTATTGCGTCATCGGACCTTGAAGCCAGTATATGAGGACAGAATAAATCGGAATGCATCTGGAATCAATTAGCCCAAGAAGTCAAATTGTAATGGTAATGTGGAGCGCTGTGGAACTAAATTGAATTGTAAATCATTAGACACCATCGTTCCTTAGGAGACACCAGGGCCTATTTTTTTCAGTTATGGAACCTTGTATTGTGATTTATTAACATAATTTCCTTCTGGTCCTACATTGTACTGTACACTGTAATACATTTATATTTGATTCATTGTATCTTTAAATGTCACATACAGTATAGAAATTGAATAATTCTTCTGTTGTCTAGTTCATTATGTTTCCTGGAGTGGTTTCCTCAGGGTGTTTGTGTGTGCTTGCATCCATAACACGGGTGGGGTCCGTTCCCAGAGGGCCGTGGCAAGAAATAAAATAGAAACAGCTTAGGGGTCAAAGCGGAAACAGGAAATGAGTAAACAGGAACAGAGTAAATCACAACGGTTATCTAAGTTCTCTGTAGGGCCAGGGACAAGCTCTGCAAATTGGTCACCTTGACTACTGTTGTGTTGTGTGTTATGTGTTGTGTTTTGGTGTGACATTGTGCCGTGTTATGTTTCAGTGTGACATCGTGCTGTGTTGTGTTTTGGTGTGACATTGTGCCATGTTATGTTTCAGTGTGACATCGTGCTGTGTTGTGTTTTGGTGTGACATTGTGCCGTGTTATGTTTTAGTGTGACATTGTGCTATGTTGTGTTTTGGTGTGACATTGTGTTGTGTTATGTTTTGGTGTGACATAGTGCTGTGTTATGTTTTGGTGTCTGACATTGTGTTGTGTTTTGGTCTGACGATGTTCCCCTCATGCAGGTAATGGCCCTTGTATGCAACAGTGTTCCCCAGTGGCCGGACAGCCTCACTGCTCCTGTTTCCCCGGGTTTACTCTCATGTTTGATGGACATTCCTGTGAAGGTAAGGCAGACTATCACTTAGAAACACACACACAAAAACATGCGTGCGCGTACATTGAAAGAAGCTTTCACACACCCACACCTCAGCTATTTCAGTGGCTCTAGTGTGTCAGAGCCTCTACAGAAAATAGCGACCACCTCCTCCAGTCTTCCAAAGCAGAGAACTGCTGTCTGCGTTCCAGAGCACTAATCCCCTTTTTTCTACCAATGACACTGGAGGGGGAGACGCTCGGATGCAGACAAACAAAGCCGTACGCACTGAGAGACGGGGATGTAGTATCTTTCCATCTTCGCCTCACACCGTACCTACGCTGCAACGCGTCACACAAGAGTGCCTGTACGACAACCAGAGTGGAGATCCCCGTTCACACACACACACACACACACTACAGGATCCTCTGGATCTTTACGGGATCCTCTGTGTCTCACAGGAAAGCTGGCCAGCCAGCGACCAAATCTCTTAAAGCCGCCCCGGGAAACGAAAGCCTGGGTTACGCAATGTCGTTCAGAGAGATTTTTTTGATTCCACACTAAAGGGATAATCCACCTCTTGTTGCAGCCTGGGACTTCCTGCTTGGGGCCAGTGGACTGTTCAGTTGTGCCTTGGTGAATGGCGGTTCTGTCATTGTGTGGGATTTGTACCCAGCGACTGTGTTCCCAATCCCTTTCCTCTGTCGGGGCCAAAGGCCAAGGGCCACACCGTTAATCATTCTGAGAGGAGTCACACGGTGAACAAACCGCTCTCGAGCTGAATAGGGTTATTCTGATGTGCTACCTTTTTGCTAGAATTTCTTCCCTCTTACTTTAATGTTTTTGTACCACACGTCCACCCTGTCATGTGTCTTCTCTTCACACGTTCTTTATTGCTGGAATATATACTCTCTTCCTCTTTGTTTTTCCTCCCTCTTTCGCCCTCGCCTCTGTCTGTCTCCCTCTGGCTTTCCACTTTTTGCAGATGTGGATGAGTGTTCGACCCGTCCCTGTCAGGCGAGCGAGCGCTGCGTGAACACGGCTGGGGGTTATGTGTGTCAGCGTCCGTTCACCTGTCCCTCGGGTTACCAGGTCAACAGCGACGTCTGTGAAGGTAAGGAGATGATTGCTGAAATCCTCTGTAGCTGCGCGCAAAACAGCCAGCCTCCACAAATGGTTGTAACCAAGGGCAACACAACAACGGTTCAGCGTTCCCAATCTCAGGAAAGCCCATTGTTTGGTTTCTCGGTCACTGTTGCCACCCGTGGGAGTGACTCTTAGTCAGGGGGTGGGAGCTGCCTTATGCAGGCTACAGTGAGTGATCTTTTTTATTTCACAACTAACCACATAAACACGTGTTGTTGAAGCTTAATGAAGCATTAGCCTTGTGTTGTTGTTTCTGTGCGATGATCTAATTTGACTGTCCTATAACCCAAAAGTAAACCTCCAAACGTTTCCTTATTATTTCCATATGCAACATTTAGGCACTGAGCATTTCTACTCTGTGCTGCCACTTGAGATTGCTGATGCTGATGCTGATTGGTGGGTGGGATGGAGATTGACCTTATAAGGCTTGCACGCTCCACCCCCTCTATGTTTTGGGAATTCAAAGTGCCACTCGTGTTCTGTCCACAGACATTTTTAAAACACTGCTGGTTGTCGTGGTTCCAAATGGATAAACCGTTAAATTAGGAGATTAAAACTAGGTTAAATAAAGGATATATGGAGAATAATTACAAAACAATCCTAGATATCATATTGTGTCTTGTAACCCATTTGCTCAAGGGTCAAAGTGTTTTTAAACAGTTCAGTTTGGGTAGATTAAATTGAATCTTATATTTGAAGAAACATCATCGTACCAATAATACATTTTATATCTATTACAGAAAACTACAATTTAACACTATGTATGTTTATTAGTCTTGACCCTGAGGTGAATACCCGGAGATGCTTAGTAATTTAGCACCATGTTTTCAAAATGTGCCACAAAAAATTTAGCAAAATATTATACTGTTATATATTCTTTTATTCATAAAAAGGCCTCGGCGCCCCCTAGTGGGGCAGGAGGAAGTTGGTGATGTTTAAACCTGCTGCAATTGATGGGATTGAGGTTAAGAGGTTTTTTGGGAAATCATTAGATGGGAGTAATTTCACATTGAGCCTCTCTTATTATTCAACTCAGGGCTTATTAGTATATATATATGCCTAATATAATAACTAGACTTTTTGTTTCAGGTTTCAGTGATGTATATAAAGAGTAATAATGCGATATACACCAAAAAAATATCACATTTGGCAAGTGCCCTTTATGGTTTTAGGTTTACATTATATGCGAGCTGTGTTTTTGCCTCAATCTAAATGTGTTCTGTGATTGACTTGGCAGACAGGTTAATTGGATTACTAATCATTTCAATAAATGGTTCACCACATAAAGAGTGGCCAGAACGTGTCAATCCTGTTGAGTTTCCACCACCTTTCGTTTTACCTTCCCGTTACCTCTCAACCCCCCCCATCAAATGAGGCACCCTTGACTTCCACAATCTTGCACAATCACTTCACTGGTTTCTTCAGGAGTTGATTGCCTTCCCCAGTTTCTTAGCCAGTAATAGTAGTATGTGCTTTGAGAGAGCGAACTCCCTGGCCTCTATGAGCCTTGTCAAGCCGCTCCCTTCTTCATTTGTCACGAGCCAATTACCTTCCAGTGGCACTGCTTGACTGGGACGGATCAACCCACCAGTCTCACACCCGTTTATCCCCGGCCTCTGTGTATCTGCCTGGGGGTGTCAGAGCTGTGCCAGGCCTGTGTCAGCGCCCGGATGGTCTGATTGAGCTAGTTAAAGCCCTACCCTACCCAGGGGCCGTGTTTTTATTATTGTACCGACCGGAGGATTACTGAGATCCCACAGTCCAAACATACCCACACACAGTGCATTTAGTTCCACACACAGACAAAGGAACACTGACACTTGCCACATAGAAACAAACAAGCATGCACACATAGGGTTCACCAACCCCTACAACTATACACACACACACACACACACACACACATTGGCTCCAAGTCTTGGTTATGACAGCTATTAACAGCAGCTTGAATGTCAGGATGACTGTCATCTTGGGCACCCCAGTAGGGGAGCTGTGGAGAGCTGCAAGGAGCTGAGAAAAGCTCTGGGGAGCTGTGAGAGGTTGTGGGGATCTATAAGGAGTAACAGGGACCTGTGAGAAGCTGCTGATGTGCTACAGGAGCTGTGTGAAGCAGTAACAAGCTATGAGGTGCTGTATGAAGCAGTTACAAGCTATGAGGTGCTGTATGAAGCAGTAGCAAGCAATGAGGTGATGTATGAAGCAGTAGCAAGCTATGAGGTGATGTATGAAGCAGTAACAAGCTATGAGGTGCTGTATGAAGCAGTAGCAAGCTATGATGTGCTGTATGAAGCAGTAGCAAGCTTTGAGGTGCTGTATGAAGCAGTAGAAAGAGCTGTGTGAGAATCTGTGGAGAGCTGTGTTGAACTGTAGGGAGCTGTGAAAGCTGCACATAGCTGTGATAAGCTGTGAGATGTTGTGGAGATCTGTAAGGAGTCATGTGAAGCTGTGGAGAGCTGTGAGAAGCTATAAGGAGCTGTGATAAACTGTGAGGAGCTGTGGGGAGCTGTGAGGAGCTGTGATAAGCTTTGAGGAGCTATGAGATGTGTGGAGATCTGTAAGGAGTCATGTGAAGCTGTTGGGAGCTGTGAGAAGCGATGAGGACCTATGAGAAGCTGTGGGGAACTGTGCACTCTGAAAATGTACTGCTCAAACTACTACTATCCCAGACATACAAGCACCAGAGAATACAAAGACTAATCGCTAGTGTTACAAGCTGACTCGCTGTGGATGATTCCTAATGTGGAAATAATAAGCAGTATCTGCTCTGACACCACTGGGATGACGATGATTGGTGATGGGAACACTCCTAAGATTCTCTCTGAAGGGGCAAAATGAACAATTTCACTGTTGATTGTTTTCTTAAAAGGGAGGCAGAGGGTTGAGAAATGATTTATCTGCTCATTAAGATGCTGCAATATGTGTAGCCACAGAGACACAGTGACACCCAGTGGTTATGTTCAGCATGACATCCCAACAAGCTGGGTAGGCTCAGTTGCAAGCTGTTTTGCCTCGTTACAGTACAGTACAAACCTTTCTTTTACACATTTATTTCTAAACTACCTCATGTTCATTCCTGTCTGCAGACATCGATGAGTGTGTTCAGGACACACACACCTGTAGACCTGGCTTTGAGTGTGTGAACACCGAAGGCTCGTTCAGGTGCAACGCCAGACCCCGCTGCTCTGCTGGTTTCACACAGGACCTGCACGGGAACTGCATCGGTGAGAGAACTCAACTGGGCTCGCCCCCCCTCCCCCCGGGCCAGCGCTAGTCACCACGGTGCACCGTGGACGTAACTCGTCTGTAAATGTGGCCGGATGTAGACGTGGTGTTCTACCCAGGCCATATCAGCTGTAGGGGTAAATACCGCTCAACTCCAACACGAAGCAGATCACACGGGTTCAACGCCACACAGGCGGAGGGGATCGGGAGGGAACGGGGCGATGAAAGCCCGTCCCACTCCTCCAGTCAGTGCTTTCAGAGGAATGGGCCCGAGGGACAGGAACCAGGGGGCATGTTGAGGCACTTCTGCTCCGCCGTGTACAAGCGCACAGTGGGAAGTTAGGAAACAGTGGGAAGCAGGCGCACACGCACCGGAATGTTCCTCCTCTGAATGTGTCCCGGCACTCCCTCTTACCCGTGTCCCCCCCCCCTCTCTGGACCGGTCAGACGTGGATGAGTGTGCCGTTTCGGGCCAGCCCTGCAGCCCCGGCTTCAACTGCATCAACACCGTGGGCTCCTACAGCTGCCAGAGGAAGATCCTCATATGTAGCCGCGGTTACCGCGCCGGCCCCGACGGAGCCAGGTGCCTAGGTAGGATGGCAGTCGCCATGGTTACTATCGGAGGCCGTCCCGGCGCTAGCTCCCCGTCGCCCCCCCCCCCCCCCCCCCCCCCCCCCCCCCCCCCCCCCCCCCCCCCCCCCCCCCCCCCCCCCCCCCCCCCCCCCCCCCCCCCCCCCCCCCCCCCCCGGCTCACCCCCTCACCCTACCTCTCTCCCTCCCCCTGTCCAGATGTGGACGAGTGTCAGACCACTCACGGCTGCGGGGAAGGACAGATCTGCCACAACCTGCCCGGCTCCTACCGCTGCGACTGTCACACGGGCTACCAGTACGACATGTTCCGGAAGATGTGTGTGGGTAGGTACCGGGGCCGGATCGTCGACTTTGCCCAGGTTTTTCGCTCTCATTCGAGGCCTTTTTGGGGTATACATGTAATCTGGGTTACAATTGTAACGGGATGAGAAACCTTTCCAGCGGCTGTGGCCTTGGATGGTCTTCCACTCTAAGAAGCTTCCTCCCATGCACACAACCTGCCATGGGTTGGAACGTAGCCTGCCATTCTTTCACTAGAAACATTCTCCTTTGCCCTCCCTCAGTGATTCTGTTTCTGGCTTGAATAAATAGATTTTTTTTTTTAATAACATTTCCGGATGCTTTTCTGTCTCTTATCTTAAATTGAGAAGTTGCACAATCCTCTCTTTTCTCTCTCTCTGTATCTTACAATAATCTGGCCTGTCCTCCTCTACTACTCCTCTCTGGATTTTGGCAGAGCTTCTGCAGTTCTTCTCCCGGGCAACTACGTTCTGCTACAGCCTTATCTCCTGATCCTCTGTTCCCTCCAACCAGTCAGCCAGTCAGCCAGCCTCTGTAGAGAGCAGTGTGCTGATTCACGGTGTTGTGACGTTAATAATAATAGACCCAGGCGGAGTGTTTAGACTAGCAGCAGGCAGCTGGCCCCACCACCTCACACGCTTATTTCCACACACACGTCTGAACGCACATTCACACGCTAACGCCGTGCTCGCAGGCACAACCGTATGCCTACAGTGTCTTTGACTCACGCTCTCTCCATCGCACACACACATACATGCCCAACACACCCATGTCCCTCTTCTCTCGCCCAGATGTGAATGAGTGTTGGCGATACCCCGGCCGCCTGTGCGCCCAGACCTGTGAGAACACTCCGGGATCCTACCACTGCTCCTGCACCGACGGCTTCAGCCTATCCGGCAACGGCAAGAACTGCGAAGGTGTGTACGAATTGTGGCTCGCCGGTGTATGTCCCGTTACAAGCCCGGCGAGACCAAGAAGGCTTTAGTTCCACCTGTCATTCCTCCGGAAGGGGCCGTGGGATCGCACCTAAAAACCAGCGGCGGGTGTCGGCATGGAGACAATGGCCATGTGACGGCGTGCTCTGAGACGCCTTTTCACGCCGGCAACTTTCTTCCAGATGTGAACGAGTGTCTGACCAACCCGTGCGGCCAGGAGTGCGCCAACATCTACGGCTCGTACCAGTGCTACTGTCGACCCGGCTACTACCTCCGGGAGGACGGGCACACCTGCGAGGACATGGACGAGTGCAGCCAGGGCGTCGGCCACCTGTGCTCCTACAAGTGCGTCAACGTCCCCGGGAGCTACAAGTGCGCCTGTCCGGAGTACGGCTACACCATGTCCACGAACGGACGCTCCTGTCGAGGTGGGGAACTTCACCGCGCGCATCGCTCAGACACCACTCACCCACCGAACGCACGCGTGACATGTCTGACGCCGGGTTGGGTTTGGGTTTCAGACGTGGACGAGTGTTCCGCCGGGGCCCACAACTGCTCCCTGGCTGAGACCTGCTACAACATCCAGGGAGGCTTTCGCTGTTTGTCCTTCAGCTGTCCGACGAACTACCGCAAATCCTCTGATACGTAAGTTAGGCACTAGTGTACGTTCGGCTAAGTTGGTGGTAGTGGACACCTTTCCTTCCGAGGTACGGGAGGGAGGACGCAGGTCTTGTGAGGAAACCGCAGTGGGATGTTGTTGGCAGGGAACCCACTGTGCGACATGACCCTCTGCTTCTTTGCAAACCTTGTAAGTTCTCGGCACATGGATCTTTAAGGTGTGGTCGCACCGCTCTCTCAGCTAGGTTGGTCCTTGAGGTATAACAAACCGAGGTGTTGGCAGAGCTCAACTTAGCCCTGTAAGAGGGGAGTACACAGAAACCACATCTAATGATTTCCTGAGGTTATTAGGATATACATTTTTTGACCTCACACTAAGTGTTATTTTTTCCCTTACAGTTGGCTTTCCATTACAGAAGATTTTAATTTTAGTGAACCCTCTGATCCAAAGCAACTTACAGTTGTGAGTGTATACATTTCCAACCTGGTCTCCGGTAGGAATTGAACCCACAACCTCTGGCATTGCAAGCACAATGCTCTTCCAACATAGCTACATTACCTTTTTCATTGTAACTATAACTACAATTAGAGTGTGTCTATGGGACACAGGTGAACTAATCATTTCTGTTTCTGATACTGAGTTAGTCTATGCAGTGGTCACATGAATAAAGATCCAAAAACTCGTACCTGAAGACAGTCGAGAGGTAAACGAATCCTTTTGGTTTCCTCTACTGAGACTATTCAACAGTCCCGACGCGCGGCCCCAAGAAAATGAACGAATCACTCTCTGAGACTAATTGTTACTCCCGAGTGATACTGATGATTGGTTAAAAATTAACAAATAGTTTGCGAATCAGACATCACATATTTAGAAGCCATTTCTTTCGCTTCCGTTGAATGAAATCCCTAATCATGTTCGCTCTACTAAACGTGTTTCCAATGTCTCTTTTTTTCTGTTAGTAGGCAACTACAGAACATTAGCTCAGGTATTTTTGGTGGAGTAACGTCAGTCCATCAAAAATGTCAACTGGATACTGTCATAATAGAAAAAGTTATTTAGTTAGTTAGTTTGTTGCAACAGTTCAGATTAACTTCAGTTCAGAGTATTGTGATGTTTATTGCAGCATTACTTTTGAGAAAACAGCCTCTCGTCTCAGCCAGGCATCTCTCCGTGTTTTTCTTTCCCATGTATCTCTCACAAATATGACATGCGGTGTTGATTGGCTATTTACTCGTTATGTGTGACCAATCTGATGATAATGGTCCCAGGACATTGAGCCATACAAGCAGAAACCTTTCAGAGTGATGCGGCTACTAAAGAAGCACATTTAAAAAAATGACTTATCATCCTATCAGTCATATCAGATAAATTAAAGAATCAGATTATTGTAAAAGGTATGAATATCGGATTCCATTATCGGCCAGGCTGATAATTGTTCGACCCCTATTTCTAACGGAAATTCCCAATGGCCTTTTTTCAAAGCTGTTTTCTTGCTGCCCGCTGGGGCTGGAAAACAGTACTGTCTTGATTTCCTCTAAGTTCAAACTTAACAAAAATAAATAAAAAATCTCCAATCTTGTGAAGTGTGCGCAAGAAAGAACAATGTTTCCTTAGAGGGGAAGGTGTGAGGGAAAAGTGTCATGTGTTGGGCTGGGCAATCGGATCAAAGCTATGAAAAGAAAGGGCCACAGTGGACCGAGGCCAGGATACATCAGCTAGGAGTCAGAAGAGCTGTCAAATGCTTTTGTTCACTGTGGTCTAGTTTTCTTCTATTTCAATTCTGTACCATTTTAAAATTACCTGGATAAATTCAGGCCTTCTGACTGCTACTACTTGATGGGTTTATCGGCCTGTTTTTCAAGCACACTCACTGTCAGATTCAGTAGTTTTATTCATTATTTTCATTCTCATACACATGTGTTTTTTCACAATGTTAATTCTATGTGATTCTGACTCTTCTGTCACTCACTGATCCTCTAGGCGTTGTGAGCGACTGAGCTGCCCCAATTTCCTGGACTGTCAGAACTCTCCCCTGAGGATCACCTATTACCACCTCAGCTTCCAGAAGAACATCGTCATCCCCGCCCAGATCTTCCGCATTGGCCCCTCCCCCGCCTACTCTGGGGATAACGTCATCATCAGCATCACCAAGGGCAATGAAGAGAACTACTTTAGCACGCGGAAGCTGAATGCCTACACCGGCGCGGTGTACCTCCATAGGCAGGTGCGTGAGCCCCAGGACTTCCAGATCAGCGTGGAGATGAAGCTGTGGAGACAGGGCACATTCACCACGTTCCTGGCCAAAATATATGTCTTCATTACGGCCAACTCGCTCTAACAGACTCGCCCTCGAATGACCCCCACCCCCGTCCCCTCAAACCCCCATGGGAATCCGTTGCCTTCTATCTGGCCTGCCCCCCCACTGGAATGGACCGGAAGAATTTAGACAACACGTCAATAATCAAAGAAGGTCTTCAACACCGTCCAGCCTAAAAAGAAGAAAACGTTGAAGGCCCGGTTTCGTAAACACAGAGTAACCATAGTCCTTGACTGAAGGCTCTAAGTCAGTGGAAGAAGTATTTTTGACAGTGGTTGTGTATGTAGCCTTGAGGTGCTTGGCATTCACTGCACACCAGGTCATGGACGGTGTGGGGAACATCACCAGTGTTTGGAGATCCCTAACCTGGCCTCCAACCCTCACGCAAACAATGGTATCCAGGACTAGGCAGCACTAGGCTGGATGAATGCAACCACTCTCAAATACTTGCCCAGAGCATTTTGTCGAGTATGACAGCAGTTAAATCCTTGAAGAATCAACGTGAATACAGTATCATTTATTTATTAATCCAAAAATATATGCTGGGACTATGGATTCTAGCTTCAAATCAGTGGGCTAGAGGTAAAACTATTCTTTGCAGTTGAGTGTGGTTGTCTTACAAACAGGTTTGTGTGGTCAGTGAAAGAGTTAATGTATCAGTGCCTTGGTCCAAATTCAAATGGTATCTCTATTTTCTTATGTGTTCAGTTGTTGTTCTTTTCCATCCTCTTGAAGAATTTTGTACCACTATGTTAATTTAATATTACAGTATATTATGACATGTATTTGAACCTCTGTATTATTCAGACACATTATGAATGGATGTATCATATTTTGTTCTGCTGTAAAAGATTTCTAGTAAAATAATGGGAAAAACATAAAAGCAATTGTTGGATCTTCCATTTAATACAGTACATTGACATCTGTGTGACCTTGCACAGTCCTACGGTTTTGCTAACTTTTATTTAATATCAAGTAAAGATATATGATGTATATTTTTTCAATAAGAATCGAGACAAACTACGTCACATTTTCATTATTCAAGAAATTGTATAAAACTCTTTTGAATTCATTAAAAATTAAACCAACACAGATGTCTTGATTGTGCATGTTTTCCCACCACATTCCTTGCCAGCACAACTGACATCAATAACCGCAGTGAATCATTTAAATGATACTCAATTTAATTTAATTGTCTGAGAGCAACATTCTTAAATTCAATACATTTTGTTAGCCATTTCTTTTTTATCTCAGATTTTGTGAGAAAAGTTTGATCAATACAACTTTAATACGTGGCATCAGGTGCCACAGTGAGTAAACTGGGCTAGACAAACATGACTCAAATAAGGAAACCGTTTTGGTTCTTCCAATTCTAAAACAAGGTGGTAGATAAGATGGGTCTAAAAGAAATGGGCAAAAGAGAGGGTTGTGCTGAGCCTGCCAGCATTGAGCCAGACCTAGCCTCACAACCGCACAACGCCAAAGACCGCTGAATTCATGTGTATGTATCTTATTGCTATAGAGCAATTTACTAAATTATTTGTACATCCTAACTACCTATTTGCAGAAGGTCTAGCTGGATTAAACAGACTGATTAAACACACTGACATCAGACATACAGGCCAATCGTGTCCATGAGCAGATGGCAAGAATTGTCAAGTAGAAGCAACTGAACAGCTAAGTTTGCGCCGTGTGTAAGAGGTCCCACTGCGAGGATGCAAATGGTGACTCAATTCCAGACGGCAGAAGGTGCTTAAAAGCCGATGCGTCACATTCACAGCCTCCCATCGAGGCGCCATGCTACGCTGTCACCTGGTCAACAGCATGTACCGAGCAAATCCAGTACTCCACAGCATCTACCACATCCCGCGTTCCACCCGCACAGCGCTCATCAAGGGCAAAGGCTGTCCAACCTCAGCTGCGACGTGTGTTGTCCTTGGTGCTGAAACACTGAAACTTGATCAGCAGCCGACTAACCACTTTCAAAAACCCGCCTGTGCTCGGGAACCTTACACTCTGGCAAAGTGGTGAACCATATCGCGGTATGTTTCAATGCCAGATTGGGTGGTTACTACATGGTGTATGTCACAATGTTTTAATGCAGAAATGTTGGCTGTGGTAAAACATGATGTTGTAAGAGGGCCCCTTCCAGCAAGCCCGCCCGCCCTGAGCTGAGAACCAGGCTCCATGCCTGAAGACAAGGTTTGGTTATTGCAATCCATCAAGGATAATCAACCAAATTCCCTGGGGGATAAACAACAGATAAACTTGACCCAAGAGTTCTGCAAAGTGATTCCCAGCTGTCGTGGGTGTCCGTGGTTCTCCCACGAACCATAAATACTGGGGGCGTGCACACACGTATTAAAAAAGGCAATTTGTTTTTGTGTAAATCTCCTTTAAATGTGGTAATGGTTTTTTGTGTTGGTAGGAACAAAAGTAATGTGTTCCTTCTTAGATGACATTTTATGGCAGCAGAATGTGAACTTGTACTTGCCACCATACCCTGTCACGTGTGTATGAACGCATTCACATTAAATACAGGCAGCTTTTTAATTTTACACATTAAATTATTAAGGCAAGTTATTCATCCAATATACTTTTAAGTAAACCAGGCAACTGCTACTCCTATTGGTGTTCATTAAGCAAATCTGAATGCTGGCACCATGTCAGAACCTGGCAACATACATATCTGTTTGCATAGCTTTTCATATTTCCTCAGTCGGATCATAACCATGATATTAATGTACGCTACCTGACAACGATATAAAAATGATTATGTGAAATAAAATAGATTGTAGTGTGATTTTGTCTTTTTTCTTTAAAGAGCAACATCTCCATCTACAGGATATAGTGTGCTTTACACTCAATCTCTAGTCCTATATTATCATTATAGCCTGGCTGGAATACAGTCAGATTCACAACAGCACATGGTGCAGGACAGTAGTACGATTTAACAATACCAGGCTTCATTTTGGGATCGTTATTTGAGCAAGCCACAAAGAGGTACTTTATGAAATTCAAAAATGAACATTTGATTCGATTTAACCCATAGCTACTAAAAAACTATTCAACCTTGAACATCGGGCAGTGTATAGTTGTTTATTTTCTCTTTATTTTCGTGAAGGTCAAAAATAATTATTTATTGCATTGTTCGCATTTATTCTAAAGAAAGTGGGACCAAATTGCCTTATGAATACCTTTAATAATAGAGTCTATATTGCAACGCTACATAATTTCTTTCATGAGCTTCAGTTACAAAGGTCAAATGCTCCTCTCACCCTGGGCCCCGAGGACCTTCCTTTAGATTGTAAACACGGAAAGGGCGTTAGTGGCTGCCTGACAACAGTATTAATGTATACAGTACATCAAAACAAAGACGTTTGCCAGCTATCTGCAAGTTTGGATGAGTTATATTCCAAAGGTCAGTTCAACAAATCTCTGATTTGAGCATTTTGGTATTTCATGTGCTTGTGGAACCTTCTAGCCTATTACAATGGATGACGTACCAACATACTAACAAACACCTTCATGTAAAGCTGTTTAATATAAGATGAAAGTGGTCAGCAGTATTAGCTGTTCTGATCAACCTCGCTTCACTGTATGGGCGGCACTCGTCTACACATTCACTGGTGTCAAGTCCAAGCACTTCCTGCCATTGAGGTGCCATCCCATACGTACTTATGAGTGCAAAGGCCTTGATTGATGGTCCTCTTCCCCAATTAACTTTATCTGCTGTTCTAGACCGGCCTATGAATCCCACTTCTCAGATATGGAGACTTAGGAGATATGCAGCTATAATCATTTTAAAAGATAGTCACAGGACATTCTAACACTTCCTTGACAAAAAGAGGGTCAAGAGTAAGTTATCTGATTGATGATGTGGAAACAATAAGCCAATGACAATAACAGCAGGTTAGAATGCCAGTAATGTTTTTTATGGGGAGTAAAGTGTTTCACACAAACACTATTAAAGCAGTGTTTGAGCTAACTAACATAATGAAATTCAGACCCTGCAAAAGATGAATTAATTATTATTCTATAATCAAACAGGGCGTTATCAAATGAACGTAATCGAGTTTGGAATTCTATTCGTTTGGAATGATCTCGTCATCAATGTTAAAGATTAGGATACATTATGTACATTTCTTACATAACATTCTTACATAATGTCTAATTTCTTTCATTAAATCAGACGCCATTGCAACATCCTTTCCAAACATGCCTATAATCAGAATTGTGTTACCAAAACCACAGTTCAGTCCAACATTCCTCCTAAGTGTTATGAGAAATGTTAATTGGTTGAACTGGGCAACATGCGTAGTTGACTCTGGGTCACTGCCGTCTTCAGGGTGTAGGTACACGTTTTGGTAAGAGGCCAGACCGAGGCCAGGATACTGTAACTTACATCGCTATCAGCGATTTCCGAGGACGGGATGTGCGAGACAGAGAAATGGGCGGGGTGAGGATAAAGAGGGAGGGAGGATGTTCCTGACATGGTTGTCTTGATAGCTCAGGTGGTAACCACCTGAGGGAGATCCACGTTAATGTGCATTCTCAGCTCCAGACAAGAACAGGCTAGCGCACCGTCCTCCCTGACGGTCTTACGCTAAGGAAGTATGTGTCATTATAGAACGAACTACAGTCACCTGCAAAATGATTTGAACCCTACTAAACATCAAGAAGCGGATTGTATGACGTAAAGAACACCAAATGTGTTCAAAATAAAAAGTAGGCTAAAAATGTACTTTGTTGACAATGTTTTATACCAAAATGATGGATTTCAAAATGATTGGCAAACCTAAAGATTACGTTGAAAATGTACTTTGCTGTCAATTCTAGTCTCTATAGGCTGGAGATAGGAGCTGGTACAGGTGAGTTTTTGTGGAAAGCGTGAAGGGCTTCACTAGGACCCAGGCTGCAACGTGGGCTGAAGGCTGTGACCTAGAGCGATTCCTAGACCTCTACCCTCCAGTCTTCACCCGAAAAATATTATTACTGAGAAGAAACAACATTTAAAATATTTGGAAAGTCAAAGATCACTCCCCTAAGACAACTTCAAACCATCACCAATAACAGGCCAGGTTAGCATGGGGGCGTGCCCTTTGAAGCTCTAAATATGTGGCTTAGTTTAGCATGTTCTGTGATCTTTGATACTCTGTAATGCTCCCACTCAACATTATTCATGATTCATTCAAGCCTGTCCATACTCAGGATAGAGTCCACAATAATCTAATTCAACTATTCATAATAGCAATAAAGGGGCTCCATAGTAAAACAATACATTATTTACTATACATTTCAGATTAGGACAAAATAATCAGAAACCCAAGCACACTGCAAAATCCAACAAAATCCAGCAGGGGATACTACAAATTGGCTCAGTGCTCCCCAGGGTGGAAGGGTTTATGTCAAACAGACCAGTCTTGTCAAGTGCCTGAAAGCACAATAGTGTTTGTTGGAATGCATTCACCTCTAGCATGAGCACAGTGGCTTCTCAATGGTGCCATCAGTGAAGTCTATGCTGATAAACTACACTTCTGATCCACATTCCACAGTTTTCATTGTGTAGCTATTGCATAAAAAGTCAGATCGTTCAGTAGTAATACGTGAGGTATCTGAGTTTTGTAATGATACACAAAATATTATTAGGTGGAGGAAAACCACCACAGTATCTGAAACCTCTTTACTGACAGGATGTGAGGATTATTTTGTCAGAACGTTTTAATTACTTTAAGAAGTGAGGAGGAACTGCCTAAACTAGCTAAGCCCGGGAGGCACTGCAGGGTGTTTGCTCTCTCTTCCATTTGGTTGGTTCTGTTAGGAGTTCAACCATAACGGCAGGTAACTATATATATATATATATACATACACACACACACACACATGCTGTAAATACTTACATGGATCTTTTCGGCACTGCAGTGCCATAAATGGTTATAGAAACACAATACATATCAAATAAGAATAACTTTCTATTAATTTCTTTATTATACATTTTTAACAGTTTGTAAAACATCCTGAAATCCAGTCATTAAAAACATGTGGATTGGATTTAAGCAGCTGCTCTTATAACAGTAACAGTTAATGATTTGATTTATTGTTGTTTGCTATTTAAAATTACAATCATTAAGTATAACTATAACCTTAATGTACATTGGAACACTGTAAAAAGTTGAGGCAAAATTGCACCACCAGGACATTGCAAAGATCAATACGTCACAAATGACGATAATGCAAGGAAAAAGCTCATCAAACGAGCTACCAAGAGTTCAACTACCAAGTGGTCAACTACCAAGAGGTCAACTACCAAGAGGTCAACTACCAAGAGGTCAACTATCAAGGGGTCAACAAATCTTAAAGAGGCTTCTTAAATCTCTGTCAGAAACTTGACACTCCTTGCACATTAAAACCATTGTGTTTATTAACCTTTCTAAGCTGTGGAGTAGGATGTTGGTTACATTTGAATGGTGTGAATACTTATGAAACTAAGGCAATGACTTGTCAATCAATTTGAATTGATCAATTTGTTTTTAGTTCAATGTTGTTGGTATCAAGATGTAATAAAAACAAAATAGATCTAATTCAATTTATCTTGATTTCGGGTTTTACTTAAGCAAATGCTACATCCAATAGGGTGTGTAGACTTTTGGTATCCATCGTAGTTGTTTAATACAACAGTAGTCTAAACATTTAAAAAAATATTTTACAAGGCAGATTTATTTTCATAAGTACTTCTGACAACTGCTAATAATGTTTACTCTGTTTAATGTCATCATCCATTATCTGCAATATAAACAAGCCGATAAACCAATTTGGAGTGGATGTCACGGTTACATCACTGCAGTTGCCCGTTCATTGTGGTATCAGAAAACTGTGAACAAGTGGATGAAATACTGTATTAGCCCTACAGTTACGGCATGACATATTTTTAACAGTTCTAACAAACATTAAACAATACTGAATACAAACCCAGCCATGCAAGTGCAATGCGACACAAAGCCCCCTATTATCAACATAGCAACAGCAGGTTATAAATATACACTAAATAAAATAAAATAACTAAATCTTCACTGTACATTGTGTAATTCCTTGAGAACAAAGCGATGTAACAACAGTCAATGGAAACCAAAATCACCAACCGATTGAGGGCTGGATTCATACTCACTAAGGAAAACATTTGAAATCACAGGCTGTTCCGTTGTTACTTGTGTGAATTTTATCAACGTCTAGGCATGCTCATGATGAGATAGCAAATAGTGTCCTGGGGTATAATTCATGTTTAGGCAGTTCAAAACTATAGAAGAATTAGTCAGGAAGGATAAGAAGAAACCAATTGCCTGTGGCCATCACCTGTAAAACCATTCCTTTTGGGGGGTTGTCCTGCTGTTGCATCTCTAATGCATGTGGTGTCAATGTTAAATTGTCTGTTATGGCATCAGTCATGCTAATGGGCATGGCCTAAATTATGCCTTTTTAAATTGCAGGCATCGATATTCTGTAACTAGGTATTCCTGACTGTTGTAACCTTCGAGTGCACTGGTACCATCTGAGCAGTGGTGGCCACAATTGGCACTGCAGTAGATATTGCGCCAAATTGTGACAGAATTATTATATCAACATAAATGTAATGCTGTACCTTCAAACAACCAACTATTGCTACATAACACAGACAGTTACATCCCGTGAAGGAATAAATAATACTCAATAAATAATATTAAGTGGCAAGTATGGGTTTAGCTCACAACATAAATGTCAATTATGGAATATCAACCGCAATTGATGCTAAATATAAGACTATACTGTAATGTACAGAGATATAGGAGGTTGACAGAAACTAAACTGCGTAAGTGTAACTAAGTTTAACACAACTTGTTAGGAGACATAAGAGACAGATTTCTCCTTAAAAGATTATTAGTTCCCGGTTATTAAAAGACTAGATTAGAACATTTGTTGGTTGCCCTGGCTAGCATTGGTAGCTAGCAATGACGACCATGTTGTATGTATTTGTAACAATAGTTTTAAGCTGTTGGGTAATACCAAACATCAGCCAGCTGGTTAGACACGCCAACCAAAAGTACACATTTTGACAACAACCACAATAGCAAAACATTTCTTCAGGCTTGCAAATCCCCACCTTCCCTTTGCCCAAGGCTATCGATACCTACCGCCAATCTCAGGTTTTTCATAAGATAATGCCCATTATATGCCAGCTATCCAACCTTGGCAGGTCGCTTTCATATATCCGGCCAGAAGACTGTTATCAACTGTAGGCAAGCCATCGGGTCAGGAGTTCATTTGAAAGACGATCGCAAGGAATTTCTGTAATCTCAAATTCAATCTACTTATGATTCAGAGCCAGGGGCTGCCAATGGTTTGGGATTTCAAAGTTTCCAATTTGTCCAATCGGTAGCCTAGAAATGTCAAGTAATCGAGCATGTCACAAAAACATTTTAAGTAAATTACAATTGTATAGATGAATAATTATTAAGCAGTTATCTTATCTTGCTAAATTAATTTATTTCATATAGCCTATTAACTCATAACTAGTTAAATTTCAGACATGATGCTTGTGTCTTGGCTATAGCTAAACTACTTCCTGGTCACTGAATCTAACCTAGCTGAAACATGGTCAAATGAACAACAGGACAACAATGTTATGATATACACACACATATATATATATATAGCTTGTTTAACGCTAATGTACTGTTAAACTTATCCAGTATGTCGTATGTCTTTTTGTAGCCCTGTGGTATCGACATAATAACAGTGACTGAATAGTTTGCTTTCTCTCTGGTGCCATCTAGGCAATACCTGACTCTAAGAACTACCTTCAAGAATACATAGAGATCAGGCCATTCATTTTAAAGTCCCATAGTGGTCTATTAACAATGTGCTGTAAAAGTAATGTGATGAAATTCCTAAAATATAATTTGCTATCGATCCCAGCACTGGGCATTCTATCTAATGGCCATAGATGCTCCCAAAGTAGTACAACTTACAGCTTATTTAAACTGTGAAACAATTTTCTTGTTCCCGGACACTAAACAAAATTCACAGACAAATGGAGTATGCCGATTACGATGTAATTAAGGTCTGCCAGACCCCCCTAGTCTTTGGTAGGCAAAACAATTATTTTAATTTGTTGCACCATTTATACGCTGGTTACTTGTCATCATAGAAATACATTATTTATATATTCAACGCTTTTGCCCCCATAAGGACATGGACTTAACAGACAGTACCTAACAAAATACAGTATATGGACAAAAGTATTGAGCCACACTCTTTAATCATTGAATTTGTGTGTTTACTATAGTCCCATTGCCACAGGTGTATAAAATCAAGCACCTAGCCATGCAGTCTGAGTTTAAAATGTTTTGTGAAAGAATGGGTGGTTCTAAAGAGCGGAGTTGAGACACATAGTGCGTAAAAGTCGGCAACGATCCGCTGACTCAATAAATAGAGTTCCAAGCGTCAGATGGAGTGGTGTAAAGCACAGCGCCACAGGACTCTTGTAGAAAGGTGTTCTGTGGAGTGACGAATCACGCTTCTCTATCTGGCAGTCTGAGGGACAAGTCTGGGTTTGCCAAATGCCAGGAGAATGTTTTCTGTCTAACTGAATTATGCCAACTGTAAAGTTTGGTGGACGAGGAATAATGCTATGGGGTCCATTAGTTCCATTTAATGGAAATGTTATTGCCTTACTTATTTACCAAGACATTTTGGAAAGTTCCATGCTTCCAACTTTGTGGGAACAGTTTCAGGAAGGCCCATTTCTGTTCCAGCATTACTGTGCCCCAGTGCACAAAGCAAGGTCCATAAAGGCATGGTTGGATGAGTTTGGTGTGGAAGAACTTGACTGGCCCACACAGAGCCCTGACCTCAACCCTATTGAACACCTTTGGGATGAACTAGAACAGAGATTGCGAGCCAGGCCCTCTGGTCCAACATCAGTGTCTGACCTCACCAATGGTCCTCTGGGAGAATGGGCAAAAAACAGACACACTACAAAAATCCAGAAGAGTGGAACCTGCAAAGGGGGGACCAACTGGATATTACTGCTTATGGATTAAGAATGGGATGTCATACAAGCTCCAGTAGTTGTAACGTGTAGGTGTCCCAATGCGTTTGTCCATATAGTGTACATTGGAATCCAGGTCCTTGTGATCAGCAGGAAGTAAGCACATTTAAGATTGCTGATAAACAGCATTCTTTACAGACAATAAAAATGTACTTTGACTTAGTATGTTTGCTCAAATAAGTGCATTGCTCTTTTAAGTAATAAGTAATTTACTTGGATTTAATATATTTGTCATTATATATATATATATACCAATAGACCCATATATGTTAATACATACACATTATTACATAGGTGCAGACTCATTAAACCCATATTTTGGTAGAATTACCAACCAAACTGATTTTAACAACCTTCAGCTAAGGTCACAAGTGTCATATGAGTAATACAGCACGGTCTTCTCCCCTTTTACCGTGGACAGTTTTTCTTTAAGAGCTGAAATGAAGATGTATGTCTGGTTTTGGGGCAGTTGGGAAATGAGGGAGAAACAGATAGAGAGAGAGCATTGGAAAGAGTGCGAATGAGAGAGCAAGAGAGAGGAATGTGCCTGAGAGAATGAGAGAAGGTATCTGAAAGTACCTGTCACACCAGCGCTTCTGTGTTGGAACTGTTTCTTGGTTGTTTTCCAATCCGATAACTTTCTCTCTACCCTTGATGACCCTCTGTCTGATCTCCAAGAACTGGGCTGTATCATATAACAAATAGGCTAATAGCTCCACTTACCCTGTTTGTGTGCTACTGTATCCATTGTCCATAGTTCTGAGATCTCTATTCAATGTGGGGAGATCTACGACAGGGTGATTGGAAATAGGCTGGGAAAGGTAACAAGTAAGCAATGAAATGAGGAAGGGAGAATATTGGAATTATCCCTAGGGCTTTAAAGGGGTATGAACATTTTTATTAATCACTGGAGATCCTTTACACCCCTAGGATAAGAATATCTACTGCAACCATAATAATGGGAGGACATCGTGGCAACTGGGCTTGTGAACAATGGGATCCAAGCAGCAGATTAAATGTTTTCTACTCTAAACACCATTCTGACAATGTGCAATGCCAGTCTGTGTGACTTTTGACACCTTTAATGTTCCACTTTACTGATCTTTCACAGTTGTTTTTAAATTAAAAACGTTTGAAAGAATATTTTTACAACCCCGTTTCCAAAACTGTTGGGATGTTGCATATGCACATAAAATGAGAACGCAATGTGCAAATAATTGAATCCTTATATTTAATTGAAAATAGTAGAAACACAACATATCAAATGTTGAAACGTTATTGATGAGACATGTTATTGTTTTTGATAAAATACATGCCCATTTTGAATTTGATTCCATTCAGAAATGTTAGGACAGATGCATCTTTACCACTGTGTCGCATCACCTCTAGTTTTAACAATACTCTGTAAGCATTTGGGATGGATGAGACCAACTGCTGTAGTTTAGAACGTGTAACATTTGCCCATTCATGCTCAATATAGGATTTCTGCTGCTGAAACATTCATGGTCTCCCTTGTCGTATATTTGGGCCAAATGTTTTCAGTGGGGGACATGTCTGGACTGCAGGACGGCCAGTTTAACACTAAAACGGTTTTACTATGGAGCTATGATGTTTTAAAACGTGCAGAATGTGGTTTGGCATTGTCTTGCTGAAATTAGCAAGGCCTTGTCTGGATTGTAGCATGTTGTCCCAAAACCTGTATATAGTGTTCAGCATTCATGGTGCCTTCACAGATGTGCAAAGCATGCATGCCATGTGCATAAGGCACCCCTGTTTCTGGGTGATGTTTATGTATGGTTTGTCTGCAGTGTTTGACGGAGTGGTGAACCCCTCCCCATCCTCACTTCTGACAGACCCATCCTCTCTGAAATGATCTTTTATTACCCAATACTGACCAAATTAGTTGTGTGGTATTCCACCAGGTTTAGGTTTTTTGCATTACACTACATTTCCATACAGGATTGTATATACATATTTAGTTTTAGTCTTTCGGTTTTTGCTATTAGTGTTACTGGCAAGTCAGTTGGTTTTGCTTAAATACATAATTGTCATCAAGAAGTTCTGACGGCTATCTTGCTAGCCAACAGGCTATTGTTGACAGGCTTGTGGAAAATGCTGAATGGGAGGCTTTGTGCATTTGTCTACAGTGGTCTGGACAGATGTGCACTGGGTTCTGGCACATTCTGGGCAGCATTTGTCTTATCAATGACCAGCTTGAAAGGCCCGACCTGAGTGACCCTGGCCTTGGAGTGAACTTGCATCTGTCAGATGTGTGATGAGTGGCAGTCAGCTACCCTGCTGCCGTGGTAACTACAGGTTGATAGCATGTCAAAAACATTGTGATTATTATCAGTGATTTCATGTGATAGAGCAGAAAGTATACACTGAGCGGTGGTGGACATCAGTCTTGCAAGCTCGGTAGCAGTTCATTGTGTTGTGCTGCGCTGTTTTTGACTCCCGAATAAGTCAAGCATCTTTGATGGTTTAATAATTTGCAAAACACAAGCACTCTTTAGGCTGGAGTGGAAGGGCCAAAGGGCATGGAGTGGAAGGGCTAATGGGCATGGAGTGGAAGGGCTAATGGGCATGGAGTGGAAGGGCCAAAGGGCATGGAATGGAAGGGCTAATGGGCATGGAGTGGAAGGGCTAATGGGCATGGAGTGGCAGGGCCCAAGGGCATGGAGTGGATGGGCCAAAGGGCATGGAGTGGATGGGCCCAAGGGCATGGAGTGGATGGGCCAAAGGGCATGGAGTGGATGGGCCAAAGGGCATGGAGTGGATGGGCCAAAGGGCATGGAGTGGATGGGCCAAAGGGCATGGAGTGGATGGGCCCAAGGGCATGGAGTGGATGGGCCAAAGGGCATGGAGTGGATGGGCCAAAGGGCATGTGCGCTATGCAGGTTGAAGCCTAAACCTTGGTTTCCAAGATGTATCCCAGAGACTAATCAAAGACTAGAGAAGATTATGTTGTTGTGTCAACTCATTAGTTGATATTATTACTTCAGACGAGTTAGCGTGCGTCTCATTTTTGATAGAGGCCCACATGGAGTTGTAAAGTGCAACTCAACAGAGCACACACCTATTACTTGATTTTTATTTCCTCTCTCGTAATATAAACAAGCCCTAGTGTCCCCGTTGACTTAGAAGACTGGGATGACCGACTGAGCAATGCTGCTTTAATAGGAGCTGTGATGAACAGCTCAAATTATGAAATTCCAAGTGCTGTAAAAGCATAATAATGATTACTACAGTTCTTGCTATTTTATGAAAGAAACATTCTCAGCTACTAAATTGTTTCTTATTATGTGTAAATTATCGGACATGAAATTGTGTCTAGCAATACATGGGATTTCCTATGGAGCCACATTGAAAATGGGTGAAAACAGGCTTCCTTTGGATGCTTACTTCCATTTCACATTTCAGAATCTGAAATTTGCAAGATGCAACAGGTAGGCAACATAGTGCTTTCAAGGCTGTCTGCATACCAAGGTGACCACAGAGCAGTCTAACTATTACTCTCTTCATCTCTCCCCTCCGGCTCTCCTTCTGATAAAACTCTGCATGCTCCTTCACACAAAACAAATCCTCTTCTTCGGGATGTCTACATTTATTCGTGCTTATGCCTAAAGCAACGTCTTTTATATGGCAGTCGACAAAGTCCTCCATTTACAAAGAGTTAGGAGAGAGTGAAGTTCTGACAGGGGCCTCTTTTCACTTCTATACAGTTTAGAGGAACCGCTTTTAAAATGGCCGACGTACAGATCCCACGCATTACCTGAGAAGCGGTAGAGTCTGAGTCATCTGGAGGCATTACAAACCAATGCAAACATTCCAACTAGCAGTTGTTCTTGTCTCTGTCATATGATGTACTGCTCTGGTAGACAGATGAATGCTTATGTGTTCATTTGCCTTCTCAATGTAGCTGCAGTTATTCAACGGAGGCGTTTTCATAAACACAAACAGCAATCAGCATAAATCTTCACGACCATCGTTTTTACAATATGCTTGAAGAAATGTTATTTTAAAGACGGGCCTGATTCCTTGTTATTTCTATCTAATTATGTAACTTGTCACTGGTGCACGCTCTTATGACTCATACACAACACGCCCAGATAATGGTCTTGTGTGAGGAGAACATTTCCCTAACTCCTCACATTATCTTATCTCCCCAATAGCCTGGGGAGCTGAATGGGTTCCCGTCTACTGTCTAGAGGATCCAGAACCTCGGTTTGGAAATCAAGAAACATGACATCTTGCTGCCTGTCATAGCAGGGACTTGGACAGCACAAAAAGTGTACAAGTCTTGTTATTTGGTCCCTTAAATTAAAGGTATCGGTTGAAGATCTGAAAACATTCCACGACTAATAGATTCAAAAAGGTTTTCACAGCAATGTTTCACTGAATGTGTCTAGTATGCAATATCATAATCTATCAGGTTTCAATAATTGTCTTAACGATGTGACATAACGTTATTTAACTTCATTTTGTACATTTTCAGAAGTTATATCAAGAGCTTCATTGGGGGGGGCAGAGCTGTGTCCTTTCGTAAGCCTCTGGGCTGTACCTCCCACTCCCTGCTGAATGCTTTGACACTCCATTGATCCCAAGGGAATTATTACCGTTTTGTTCTTCCCTCTCCCAAAGTACAGGAAGTTACTGCGTTTATTGGGGTTCTGCATTTAAGACATGGAAGATGTGCTATCAAGGCTTCCGTGTAGAACCAACCTATAGAACCACCTCCAATGGCTTCAGACTATTTTCAATGCAAGAAGACAGAGTACAGGAAAGAAAAAAAGGACATTGCTAAAGATATGTTAATGATATATTAACACCCTGGGGTTTTCAGATGAGCTGAAGTGGACATAGGATACGTTTGGATTTGATCAAACTCAACAGCCACAATTGTTATATTGGATTAGAGTTGTTTAAGTGTATTATTGAATTAAAGGTTTTAGCATAATAGCAACGTTTCTGCAAATGATCTGATATTATAACCTGGATAAGTTGCCTGGTTAATTTATTGTTGGTTTACAATACAGGTTAGACATCTTTATTTAAGACCTACTACATTTGTATTTAATATTTTTAGTAGTCACTAAAGAACGAATGGCTATACTGGAGTAGTGAAGGTAGGCTTCAATTTACTTAAGAGGCCAAACCGGTTTCCCAAAAAGTTGGAAAGCTGCACAAAATGCGTATGAAACAGGATGCAATGATGTGCAAGTCATTTATCTCTTTATTTCATTAAAAGGATTTCATTGTAGTTATGAAAGTGGAATGGTGTCCCATTCTTGCTTGTTATAGGATTTCAGCTCCTCAACTTTGCTGTGTTGTAATTCCATTATGCGTGAAATGTTTTCAATAGGGGACAGGTCTGGACTGCAGGCAGGCCAGTTTACCACCCAGACTCTTTCACTACAGAGCCATGCTGTTGTAAAATATATAGAATGTTGTTCCTCATGGTTTTGCTGAAATAAGCAAGGGCTTCCCTGAAAAGGTTGTTGTCTGAAAGGCAGTATATGTTGCCCCAACACCTGTACAGTATTAATAGTGCTCCCCCATACCATCACGGATGTTGGCTTTTTAACTTTGCGCTGATCCGGATGGTCCCTCTCCTCGTAAGCCTAGAGGAAGTGGATTGGTAATATATATGCTATATAGTATAAATACTACATTTATATGTTGATACACTCTTTTTCACGTAATCTCGATTTTATTTAAAGTTTTGCATTTTAACATAATTTAAAAAACAACTGCGTTCCCTTAGTCTACTGGGCTTTCCATCCTCCTTCTCTGTAGGTTGAAGCACTAGTTGGCTAATGTTCCCTACATCTCTTATAGAGAAGGCTGCGGATTGGTTCTTTACAGAGAGAAGTGATATATTGATTAGGGGGTACACATTCCATTAGGATTGTCCTCTTGCCCAAACCTGGGGCAAGACCACACTTAATTACCACGCCAGCCTCAGGACAGGGAAATAGTGTCTGGAGATCCAGCCAGTTTGGTCTTGTTGATTGCACTTTTGGATTTCTGGTCTGGGTATCGGTACGAGCGCTTTCTGATAAATGCTGATACAAAAAGGCCCCTCCTGTTTGAAGAACATTTGTTTGATTGAGGTAAACATGAGTATTGGCACCCAAAGAATTAAAACATGAACAGTCCTTACGAACTCTATGTGGTCAAACATGACTTTGGTTGAGCTACAAATATGCTGTGATATACACTGCAACCTTGCTTAGTCATCTAGTAGCATAGCGATTGGTCAAAAAACACAAACAAATTAAATAAAAAATAAAATGTGTTCACCTTTATAATTTAGGCAATGAGAAATATAGCTAAATTCCTTAAAATATACTTTATATTATATATATATATATATATATATATATTTCCAGTGCAGAAGGTTTATTCAACTGAAACTGTTATACACCTGTCTGGAAAAGAACACGCAAATTGAGAAGATTAGGGTGGTACAAAGTTCTCCAAGGATAACAGTTGGTGGAATCTTGGCTTCACAAAGGTTCCAGAACATCAATTAGACAGCACCTCTCTGCTAACAAGCTTCAGACATTAGGTTGTATGAAATCCTCTACTCTCATTAAGACGTACATTTCAGCATCTTATTTGGACTTTTATTGAAACCAGATCTATGGCCAGATGAGAATAGACACTTTCTTCTGGCAAGATCTCCAAGTAGCGTATTTGAAATGAAGGCGGTAATTAAATGTATTGACGTTTACCTCAGTAAGAAATACATCTTTAGATTTTTTTAACGTTTCGTATCAATTTTTATGGCTTTGCCAAGGGGTCGAATAATTTTGGAGGGCACCTTACAAAGTAAAAAATGATTAAAGCAGTAGATTCAAAACAAGCAATAGACTGTAGGTCAGTAGTTAACACAATAGGCAAGCTGTAATACAAGAAAATATTCCATTCATTACTCACCACACATCACCATACATTACTTTTCCTAAAATACAAGGTCGACATTACCACATTAGGTCAGATTTGTATCTACACTGCTCACAGATATTAAGGGAACACTCAAATCACACATTGGGTCATGATCAATTAAATATAAAAATATTTACTGTTCATTGTGTAATTCGTTAAAAACTAAATGGCAGTCAATAGAAACCAAAATCACCAATCGATTGAGGGCTGGATACAAACTCACACCACAAATGATAGTAAACAATTGCTGTTCCAACTTGCGTAAATGTCATCATGGCAACTCATTGCGTGACTCAGTAGTGTTTGGCCCAACGTGCCTGTATGCACTCCAGACAACGTCTGTGGATTCTCCTGATGAGATGGCCATGGTGTCCTGGGGGATCAGTGAGCTCCTAGACAGTCTGTGGTGCTACATTGCGGCATCAGATGCCCTGATACATAATGTCCCATAGGTTCTGAAGTGGATTCAGGTCTGGGTAACATGAGGACCAGTCCATGGCATCAATGCCGTCGTCATCCAGGAACTGCCTAAACACTCTGGCCACATGACGCTGGACATTGTCCTGCACCAGGAAAAACCCAGGGCCCACTGCACCAGCCTATGGTCTAAAAATGATGGGAAAATGTCATTATCACAGTATAACATCAAGTCAATTAAATATACTGTCCAGGAGCTCACTGATGCCCTGATCCAAGTCTGGGAGAAAATCCCCCAGGACACCATCTACCGTCTCACCAGGGGCCTGCCCAGATGTTGTCAGGAGTGCACACAGGCACATGGGGGCCAAACACTCTACTGAGTCACATTATGAGAGGCTGTGATGAAATTCACGCAAGTTGGAACAGCCTGTGATTTCAATGGTTTACTTTTATTTTCGGTGGGGGTTTAAATCCAGCCCTCAATCGGTTGGTGAATTTGTTTTCCATTGACCATCGTTACATCATTTTGTTCTCAACGAATTACACAATGTACAGCAATGATTTTGATCTTTAACGTATTTTCTTTATCAAGGCCCAATGTGTGATTTAAGTGTTACCTTATTTGTTAGTGCAGTGTATTATTCATGAAAGTTTGCAGAACTTATAGGTTTAGGGTTAATTAAACATACGTTGTGACAACCCAGGAGCTGTGAGGCAGCCAACACCCCAGCACCACTGTGGCCGGTGCCCCAAGTCTGGGTCGGGAGGAGGAATCCACTCCAGGTGTTACAACCAACCAGCAGCCAACAGACATTTTGAGTTAATACAATGTTTTTTATTTGCTTGAGGGAATTGTGTGATATAATAAGCCACACCTACAATTTCCAAATGTTCATGGCACTTTCGAGTGAGTTAACAACCATCACTATATTTGTTAAAGACAGGGAGATGGTTATTGAACTTGTTCATTTAAATTCCCAGACAATTGTTATAAACGTTTAACCCTTAATACTTAACCTATCCCATAAGGCCTTAGTCTTTCTTCGCATAGTGCAGCAGCCAGAAAATCAGGTTTGAAAATCTTTCGTATAGTTAGGATCAGGGGTGTCTTTTCCAGAATGATACAGTAGTACAAGTAAAATAATTGCTGATTCCTCTTGGAATCCAGCTTAAGTTTAGACACCAAGACAGATTTATGATTTAACTGAAACAATATTTTCAGTAGCAGGCACAAAATATTTGTTTCACTACATGATTGGATAACTTTAGAAATCTGTCAATGTACATGACAAAATAACTAATTCCCAATATTTCCCTGAAGCAGAGCATGCTGAGAACATTTAAATTTTAAACTTGAAAAATGTAGTAATATTCAGTTTCACATAAACATTGTAAGTCATTATGAACATTTCACTAACTTTTAGTTAGACTTCGTTGTAACATTTGAGTTTGAAAATTAACATATTTTTATAATTTATAGTATACTGTTAATACAAGGCAAATGTTTACTATTAACTGTGATTTTGCATTATAATTTTTTTTTATATTGTGCATTCATGCAAATATTATAATTGAATGCCATTTTACAAATTACCTTTTTAGTTACAGTACACTAAACAGAGCTAGCTGGCTAACTTTGTAATTCCAACGGTAGTGTTATAATTTGAGGTCAGAAATAGGACCCAGCTACGGTTAGATTTCTTAATAACTGGTTAAGAAACATGCTATTTAAATATATATTATCAAATTGCTTTCCTACAATGTAAATAATTCATATAAAGTGATTCAAACCTTCCTAGTGTTATTTTTCATAAACAAGATTATTCTGCACAAGCATTATTATTGTTAGTTGGATTTACTTTTCTGAACTGTCCTTCAGTAAGATGATACCTATTAGTTTGTCAGATACAACTTTAGGTCCCATCAAGGATTTATATGAAAATATATGGGTATAACTACATGTTGGGGAACTATCTGAAAAAATCATATTGAAAATGGATGAAAAAGATGAAACAGTAAAATCTTTGAATAACTTGTTGACTAAAAACTAAACTAAAAGAAGGAAACAAAAATTATTTTTATCGAATTCCTAAGACCATGACAAAATCTAAAGGTAAGGTTTGAGTTAGGTATACAAGGTATACAAGAAGGGAGTGTTAAGAACTTTGTGCTCAACATTGCCCCCAGTGGACAGCAGAACAACTGTTTTCTCTATCCAGAACAAACGTCTAAAATAGCTGTGGATCTGATGTGAAGTGTCTCGTCTCAAACGTTGCCCTTTAACAAAGAACCACTTTGGTTAAGGTGGGCATATTACCTCACAAAGAAAAAAAAACTCAGAGAAAAGAGGAGGAAAATGACTTGTCATGAATGTGATCATTGTTTTCTTCACTTTGGTGTTTCACATCATAAACTTTTTGGAATGCAGCTGCATCATTGTTCGGGTTTTAAATCTTCTCCATTCAGATGCGCTGTTGTGCAGTCAGTCAAATCATTTGTATGGACATGCACCTAAACACAAACACCACAAAAAATACATTGTAAACCCCCTTTTTTATCAGGCAATCATCATAATCAGAGATCACTGGGTATGCAAAGGTCTAAGGAGGCCGATCTTGGGAGTCATGCACTGGTCATTTGGTGTGGGTGGGGGAGAATGGTGGTTGTGGTTAGTTGTTTGGAGATAACCAAATGCAAGGGTAACCAGATGACATGGCATGTTCATTGGGGTTGGGTTATGCTAGATGTGGATCTGTACATGCTGGCCTCCTCCAGAACGCTGGTGTTGATCCTTCGTATTCTCTGACAGGATCTTTGGTGGTATTGCTTCAGTTCTCACTGTAGGTGGTCTGTCTCTCAGCTCTGTACAGTAGTGTGGGGAGGTGGAACGCTTTGCAGTTCTCTGGCTGGATGCCAAGCATTCTGTTTAAAGAATTAAAGCAATTCTGCCCTGTTTTGTTTCATTCTTGATTCCTGGAGTGTGATATGTCAGATATCTTATGGAGGTTTCCCTTAATAAAGATGGAGTATCGGCATTGTTAATATAATACGGGAATAACCTTTGGTTATCAGAATCACTGTGGCTCTCGCGTCAGTGTAGAAAGGTAAGTGTTAGGCCTGAATAGCCAAATGCTACCCGTGGCAAAAACAAGATACTATTTACCTAGCTCAAATGACTGCTAAGTTATGCAGGTTGTTGGCAACCTCATGCTATAAGGATGCATCTGAATGTCTGGGAGACTGGACAGGGTTGAGGTAAGGATGACCAATTAAAATACATAGAGGTTCTTCAAGAACCTAATCCACGGTGCACGGAACCCCAGAATGGGGAAAAGATTTAACTATCAACATGAGCGAAAGCACACAGACTAGACCACGCTGAAGTGGTTTTGGGAGAAGTCTGTGAATATCAATGACTGGCCCAGCCAAAGCCTGGTCTTGAACCCTAATGAACATCTCTGGGGAGACCCGAAGATCGCAGATTACCGGCTCTCCCTATCCAAACTGACAGAGCTTGAGAGGATATACAAGGAAGCAGATGCTTTCATTCAGGCAGATATACTCTACATACAAACAGACAGACATAGCATAATATAAAGACAGACATACATATTGTACATAAAAACAGACAGACCTAATGTACATAAAGACAGACAATTTTCTATTTAGTAGTTTTAGCATGTCATCTTGGACTGGTATGCGATTTTCAATCAATATTATTGTAGTGGTCAGTAATAATGGTATGCAGAAATATTCATTAAACAACACTCAAAGTATATCACATTAGAATTAATAATTTCAGTGGTAACCCTATTCACCTTTAAGTGCAAGAAGGATTATTTATTAAGGACTTAATATTATTATACAAATATATTATATATTATTAAAAGAAGTATTAATCATACAACAGCGGCCAAACTAGCTAGCAATACAATTTAACGAAATGTTATTCCGTTAAACAAGGTGGATAACGTGATATTTGGCGGGTACTGGGTAATATTTATATTATAAAACACAACATCTTAAATTGTACTTACTCGCACATCCATTCGAAATCCAAATAGGGTCTCGTTTTCTTGGCTGTCTCGTGTGCGGTTCGGAAAAGGATGGTAATTGTCTTTGCGGTAGCGAAGGCCTACATTGATGGGGTATCCTGGAGTATCCTCCAGTTTCATGGTTGTAGTGCCAACAACGAAGGAATTGCCTCTGCGCTTTTCCTTTGCGTTGACACCACACAAATTGCAAAACTTAACCCCATCCTTAAACTCCAGCCATGTTCTTGGAACTTCATTATCGCTATCTTTCACAATAGTTTCATGAAGAAATGTATTTTTGTTGGCTGCTCCACTTCCGCAATAAGCCTACACATGATGGCTGAGTTAGCATAAATTGTAAACAAGTAGGTTACCTCAGGTTTTAGCTACTTTTTAAAAAGAAAATGCAGTTTGATGAAAGACGCAATTATTGTTACGTACTACGCACGAGCACGACACATGCAGCGCGGCAGATCCAGACGATTGAAGTGATGGCTGCATTCTCTTAAAATATGTTTTCTACCCGCCAGTTTTGAACCATGTGTACATACATAAATACTGTACAGACAGACAGACATACCTAATGTACATACAGACAGACATACTTACCAACATACAGACAAACAGTCATATAATACATACAGACAAACCTATTGTACATACAGACAGACATACTGTTCATACAGACACAGACATATAGTAAATACAGACCTACGGTACATACAGACAGACCTAGTGTGCATACAAATAGACATACAGTACATACAGACCGACATACAGTACATACAGGCAGACCTACTTACCAATAATAATTAGTAACTTCTGCACGATGGACACGGAAAGCTAATAATTTTAGCATGTGTGGCATCCTAGGGCTAATAATAGCAAAATACCCAACAGTCAACACAACATACACAAAATGTACAAGCTTTTACTAACTTCAGTTGTTACATATTTTTTGTAGCTTAGTGCTCACATTACTACATAAAGCACATCTCCGATTGCATTTGCAGATCAAGGCAAGAAAGGTACATTCCCTACAATAATTTGTTAAGTACACTATTGGGAAGCATCGAAAATGTAAAGGCTCTAAAAAACCAAATCAGTATTTTTTAGGCTATACGTCTGCCATATTGTTTTTTTTGCCAATGATCATTTGTGATGTTTAGGATACAAGTTATTTTCAAAACTGCACTTGTGGAACCCCCTTGTCATGTCCTGGCTGGGGGCCCCTAGCCTTCTCTATGCCTTGGGGCTCACAGTCAGGACATGACACATAGAGAGGCCTCTAGCCTTCTCTATGCCGCTGTGGGCTCCCCAGTCAGAGCAGCTGTGTTCAGTTGCCTCTGATTGGGGAGCCTACTTAGGTTAGGTCTTCCCACACTCGGGTGTGGTTTATTGTTTGTTGCTTAGTCACAACGTTCACGGTTTGTTTCATTCATTTCACTGTGGATACACTACACGTTTCTTGTAAGTTAGTTTTGTTCTGTTTTGCTGTTTCCCACAGCACCTTTACTTTACGTTTACAGTCCGTGTTAGTTTGTCCCTTTGTTCTTTGGATTAAATTCACTTTTCATTTAAAATGTCTGCGTTTGGTTCTGCATCACACTATGGACGTGACACCCGTGTTATCGGCAGAAAACAAACAACAGTAGCAGTGGCGCGTTGTGTATTTTGCAACTAAGCCTTCAGTGCTATTCTCCTGAAATAAAACCGTCTTCGAATAACCTCACCATGAGATTATGTCTTAGGCTATTGTCATTCGACGTACCTATTCCATATTCACAGTTACAGTAATCTTTAGCGGGTGGAATAAAGTGATTTAACACAAGACTACACTGATTACAGAAACACAAATACATGGAGACTAAAACCATCAAGGATGTATCACTGTGCAGTATGACAAGATGCTGCATAACAAATAGACATGCAAAGCCCAAGTCAATGTCATTACCAAAGAAACAACACCAATGTTCCTTCAACGTTGTAAGCCAGGTGTACTTTTCGAAGTTCCTCAATTGAAAGTGCCGCACACATAATTTCAAGCCTTCCTCACAATTTCTAGCTTTTCTTAAGTAAAAAAAATGGCTTTGCCAGTAAATCTGCACCCAAATCCATTTATTCTCCTATTTAAGCCATTGTGCGTTAAAAAAACAACAGGGCTAACAAAAAATCGAAACAAAAAAATCTAAACTAAACAGGGCTAATCTAAAAAATCTATTTAAACGTCACAAATGAAAGTTTTAATAAACCTTAGATTTTGCAACTTTACGTGCTAGCTAGTTTTACTTCATTTAGTTTCTGATTACACCGCACAAAAAATGCTAACGTAGGCGGCAAGGCAAGCTAGAAGGCTTAGGAATATGCCCAACATGGCAAACAAGAAATCTGATTAGTTAAATATGACAATTAACAACATAATTCGTTTGTAATTCTGAAGGTAATTTTCCCACAAGGAGAGCACAGATAAAAAATATAATTGGATAAATGCTCTGATTCTTCTGAGCTGCCTAACAAACCGCGCAACCGAGGGAGAGAATGGCAATGAAATAACTTTAACAGACTAATGTGTAAAGTATAGATATAGCAATAAGCGTGTCATTAATTACAATTTCGTAAATTTCTGTTAATGTTATGCTTGGTGGTTAGCGATGTCCTTTAATATAGAACACAGTTCACAATTGTCTTTTGCAAATGAGAGATAATAGTTTTCTCTGAAGTGTCTAATAGAAGCTTTTAGCTACCTTACTTGTCCCAAAAAAAGACTGATCAACTTGACATTACATGATGTGTGGTCTGTCGCGAATCTCACAATTTGCAATTTGTACTACCCAATTAAAATCTGCACAAATGCAGCGCATGTTAGTATTCAATAGGACTAAAACCCTGTCAGTCAAAATTAGTTTATATCTATTCCGAAAATATATGTATGCATTTTGCCCCCCAATGCACCTGTGCCACGGGTCTGTTTACACTAATTGTATTATCAGAAATTGTGTCTAATCATGTTATTAAATAAAGCTTCAACAATTGAATAAGATTTAACAGTACGTTTGTAATGATGCAACACAACATTGCAATTTTCTTTCCAAAAAGGTATTTGTATGTCTACCCAATATAGATACAGCAAAGGTTAGCTAGATGGAGAGGCAGACATCTGCTGACGTTTTGCATCGCTATATTTCACCACCATCGCTCATCGTTTTGAGTTTCACATTTTGCCTTCCCATAGTTCACATTTCATAAGGGAAATATTGGAATTGAAGACGGCCAGACGCTGTGGTGATTGTTAGTGTCATCCTGCATGACCGACGGCACGAAGTAGCACCATAAACGGTCCAGGAGCTCCCTGATGCAGTTCTGGGAAGAGAAACTCCAGGACAACATCCGCGTCTCATCAGGAGCATGCCCAAAAGTTGTCAGGAGTGCATAGAGATATATGGGACCTTGCATTAAAACCAAAGTGTCAGAGCACCAAGTCCTGGGGAATAATAAGCCTGGAGGTTCTTGTTTAGAAAAAAGAAAGGAAGAAGAATTCCATGTTGCTGATCCTAAGCTTGTTTTCTTCTTTAGGCTAAACCATCCCCTGCCATTGTCAACCATCTGGAAGAGGATATAAAACTATTTACAATGTAGAATTCATAGACACACAGCAATATAAACAGTATTGACTCAACATTAGTATATCAACATAAAAAAGTATAATTATTTTATTTTATTTATTCAGCAATTAACTAGGCAACAGGCCACTCCATACCTCAGTTTTAATGTGGGACAACTCTATCCGAGCTTTGGTTTTTGCCTTCTCCAGGTCATCCATCTCCAGCCCTCGTTCCCTCAGAAGGGCCTGACACCTCTGCTCAGCCTCACTGCTCAGCCTCTCCAGCTCCAGGAGGCTGGCTCTGGCCTGTTCCCGCTCCTCCTCATCCTGACGCTGGGCTGCATCAGTCTGGCGGACCTTCACCTGCATTTCAGACAGGTTAATCGCCACCTTAATGTTGCTCTCTTCCCAGGCAGTTTTCTCAGCCAGCCTTCTGACTTCTGCTTCTGCCAGCTTATTCTTGAGCTGGTCACAGGAAGACTTCTCAGCCAGCCTACTCTCTTCTACTGCAGCCAGCTCATTCTTGAAGTGGTCACAGGAAGTTATCTCTTTCTCCAGTGTGGCCATGAGTTGTAAGGTAAACTAAACCCCATTTGCCCGCCACTCCTCCATTTGGGACTCATTGGCCTGGTTCTCTTGCCACAGCAGTTTGCAGTTGGTCATAACTGTCTCCAAATCGAGCTTCGTCCTGGACAGGTTGTTTTCCAGCTCTGTCTTCTGCAGAACCATTTTTACCAGGTCATTTATTGTCTGCTCGTGGGCAGTCTTCTCCTTCCTCAGATCACTGGCTAGCTGAGAGGCCCTGCGGTCTTTGTGATCCCGTCTGGCCTTGACATTGTTAAAATCGGTTTTCAGTTTTGATTCTTTGGTCTCAGCTTTGACTCCATCAGTCTCATAGAACGTTTCCTCTTGGAGGCCCTGGTCTGCTCCTCTGTCAGCCGGTGAAAGTTTTCTGCCAAGCCTCTCTTCAGTGTAGAGGCGCAGACCTCCAACTCCTCCACTCTTTTCTGCCAGTTTTCAATTGCCCTCTGCTGCTGTGCTGCATCAGCCTGGCTGTTGTTCAGAAGGGTCTTGGTGGTTTCCAGCTGTCTGCTCAGAAGTGAAGCCCTGGTTCTCTTCCTCTCCAGGTGCTTCTCCAAGGCAGAGGGCAGAAGCTCGACACTCTCAAGCGTTATCCTGCACTCCCCATTGGACCCATTCTGCTGCTTTTCTAGGACGCTGATGTCTGGTCTGTCACAAATTTCATGATTTGTAACTTGTCTTGTCCTGGATGGGACATAGAGTCAACACCTACAAATAAACTGGTATTTAACTGCACTCAATACCCATATTACCTACCTTCAGTCTAAAATGACATACTGAATTAGTTTATTTCTCCACATGTCAAGTATACCCCTTGTGACATCTTGGGGACTTAGGACCAGGAGGTGAACTCAGTCACAGGTGTGAGTTGGGTAGAGCTCAATCAATTCACCTGTTTTCAATCATGACTGTCTTGTCTCTACCCTACTTAAGCAACCACAGTCTAAATGTTTTAGCTCCTAGCAGCAGCCATTTTGGATCAAGAAATTATTCTTGTTTTGTAGATTTGAGTGTGGTCTAGTTATGCTACGCTATGAAAACCAATGTTCCCATCCCCAGTAACATTGAGGAACAGTGTTTGTTTGACATATCTTTTTTTCCATTAATTACACAATGAATTACCTTTTTTGTAAATGCCCCTCCATGAAACAAAAACAACAAGAAACCCTTCCCACATGCCAGGAGCCAGGAGCATTTCAAAGATATAAAGTCACCTGGGAGCTAACCCCTTGTAAGGATTGTGTGTTCACAGAGCGTAAAAAGGTGGTTCCAATTGCGCGACTTGCGGCCCTGATTCAGAGGGGAATTCACTGTACGTTCGTTGAGAAAAAACGAGAGGGTATGCAGTGTATTCTGATAACAAAAAGTTTCAGTAACGTCCAGGGTGTAGTAGTAGGAACGGTATATCATAGAAATGATACAACGAAGGGTTACTATAGCTAGAAGGCTACTGGCTGCGGTGAAACGCAGGGAGTCAAAAAACAATACGTCGTTTGATAAACTAACGTAGTACTGTGTTTGTACTGACACTGGGGGACTGGGAACAGGGAACCTATGTAGGGACAGTGAATGACAGATGAGGGACAGGTGCGGGCCGTTGAGTGAGTGATTGGTGACTGGGTGTGATTGTGAAGTTGACAAGCGCTGCGCCCAACGGCCACCAGGGGGTGGAACAGAGTTGAAAACCGTCAGGCTAGGGTGGAACCCTGACACCCCTAGGGCGATTCAAGATGAAGATGGAGATATAACACCACTGAGATTATTACATGTTTTCACTCACATAGTTTTAACATTTTATTCAGGGATGAATACAACTATGTTTTTGTTCAGATGTAATTATTATTGTTTTTCAGACACAAACAAAATATATAGCCGTGTCCAAAAGTTTTCAGAATTACACATTAATTAATTAATTAAGTTTTAACACGTATTAATTTAAGTATGCTGCCTGATTTTTTATGATTGCAATTTGCATATACTCCAGAATGTCATGAATGGTGATCAGATGAATTGCAAAGTCCCTCTTTGCCATGAAAATGAATGAAAAAACCTTTCCACATTTCCAGATCACTGTCATGCTGATTGAGTAAGAATAACACACTCTGGAAGCTTTAAAAGTAGGTTGGAGCTTGAAATCAATGTTCTTTCTCTGTTAACCATGGTTACCTGCAAGGAAACCTGTGCACTCCTTATTGCTTTGCACAAAAAGGGCTTCACAGGCAAGGATATTGCTGCTAGTAAGATTGCATCTGAATATACAATTTATTGAATCATCAAGAACTTCAAGGAGAGAGGTTCAATTGTTGGGGAGAAAGCTTCAGGGCGCCCAAGAAGGTCCAGCAAGGTCCAGGACTGTCTCCTGAAGTTGATTCAGCAGTGGGATTGGGGCACCACCAGTGCAGAGCTTGCTCAGGAATGGCAGCAGGCCGGTGTGAATGCATTTGCATGCAAAGTGAGGTGAAAAAGTTTGGAGGATTGCCTGGTGTCAAGAGGGGCAGCAGAGAAGCCACTTCTCTCCAGGAAAAACATCAGGGACCAACTGATTCTGCTGAGGACTGGGGAAAGTCATTTTCTCAGGGCAATCCTTTTGGATTGGATTGCTGCATTGTGGGATTGCTGACGTGCTGACTCTTTTTGGACATACCAAACAAGCTACTCGCACCTGAACACTGAAAGCTAAGTACAATCATGCCTTCTCACTGTAGCTGTTGTAGTTTTAACATGGAGGAGAACTATCATCTTCAGGTTAAAGTAGCAGAGTCAGAAGCTCGGCTTCAGGGAAGGATTATGTTAGTGTAGAAACAGATATGACGGTGTCTGTGCCACCAGGCAGAAACAATAGCGTTGTTAGTCCCCCGGCACAGCCCCTGCAGCCTGGCAATAACCTTCTCTTGGTAACTGTTACAGTATAGAGATATTTTTATTCACGTTGGCACCAACGACTATTACTGCAGGCCTAGTCTTCAAACATTTACCGGTCTTAAGAATTCCTAAGAACTCCCCTGACCTGGAATCAATGGGGACACCTGAATTTTTCCTGTGTCCCTTTTCACGTTCACTAAATTAGTAACAATTTCTAAACCCACAAATTGTCAATTAGACCCGATTCCAACAAAACTACTTAAGGAGCTACTCCCAGTGCTAGGTTAGCCAATGTTGAAACATAATAAATTGCTCCCTGTCCTCTAGAAGTGTACCAATCTCATTAAAAATAGCAGAAATGAAGCCTCTACTGAAAATAATCTAATTTGGATTTGCAATCCTTTTCCTTTTCTCCAATGCTTGGGCAAAGTGAACTGGACTTACCCTTCAGTAAGGTACACCTGTCTTTCAGTATGTCTGCAGGCCTGTTGAAAGAATGTGGCCAGACGTTCTAGTGGGAGCGTCGCTCTTTCAACACCTGCCATCGCCAGACTGTAAAGCACCTGAAAATCTTGAGGTATGACTAATGACATTTCTGCAGGTTTCCAGGTTCTGTGTACATGGAGAGTCAATCATAAGGGCTGAAGGTACCAATAACTGTAACTGCTAATGTCCGCTTAACATTTTGACCAGAAATGTCTCTTTTACAAAAACCTGCTGTGAGGCCAGAAATATCGTTTAGACCTTAAGATTGCGGTTGTCAATAACGCCTTTCCAGCCCCAACTCCGACTGTGGCGTATCTTTAACTCAATGTCAGCTTTTTAGTACAGCAGACCGCCCCGTTATGGAATGTGTTCCACATTTTTAAAGGTGTGATTGTTGTGGCAGTTTTTGGTGAATGATTTGTCTCTTCTATTCTATTAAAGTCTAGACTCAGGATACTGTGTGCTTTGACAAGGGTATTTGAGAAACACTTGATGCTTATCTATGGAGTGCGCTGTGATGGTTGGACACATTGGAGACATTGCCCTGTTTAGGGTACCAAAAAAATCATTATCAACCTAATCATTCCAAACTTCCAGCAGGCTCCACCTCCTTTTTGGCTGCTAAATATTAGGCAATGACCTCTTTAGCTGCTAAATAATTGAAATGTAAATCTAGACATTTTCAATTATTAAATAACAAAGGTTATTGGACTGAAGTCATTTTAATTAGTTGGGTTCCTCTAGGTAGATATCAAGAAAAAAACTGGGGTGCTGGTTTTTAGGGAGTTTCATTAGGCTATACTCAATCTACTTCTGCACAGAAAACTTGGGAATTAACTGCAATTACCAAAATTACTTTAATTAAGTTAGAATACATTGTAAAGGTGGGGGGGGGGCACAGGGAACATTGTTAGAGCTCAGGTTGGGTGTTTTATTACAAACAGATGAGAGGAGGTGGGGGGTCTTCAGAAACAGGATGAGCCATTGTGAGAAGGTTGGCTGTTTTATTACCATTGTGAGAAGGTTGGGTGTTTTATTACCATTGTGAGAAGGTCGGGTGTTTTATTACCATTGTGAGAAGGTCGGGTGTTTTATTACCATTGTGAGAAGGTCGGGTGTTTTATTACCATTGTGAGAAGGTCGGGTGTTTTATTACCATGGTGAGAAGGTCGGGTGTTTTATTACCATTGTGAGAAGGTTGCGTCTGCGCCGTGTGGTGGCCGTCTGGGGGCTGTGAGATATGGGCTCGAGACGTAGCTTTGTTGGAGGCCTCTCCACCCTACCTTCCATATCTGGGTTTATGGAAGGTGTCTGCTGTGCCTTGAAGCAGTGGCTCTTTTGAATGTGCTGAGGAGTTTAGATCCTACCCCCAGGTGCAGCAACAGTACTGAGAGAGGTCTGCGCCACTGTGACTGGTTGATTAAACCGCTGCCAATATAAAAAGGACATAACCACACTGATGCCCCAGGGCTGAGGGAAATAAATACACCTTTTCTGCTTCTCACTTCTCTTGTCTCTCCCTCTCTCCTCTCTTTAGCACCCTCTCACGCACTCACTTTAACAACCTCTCTCTTTTAAATCCACTGCTCTGCTTGGACATTTTATACTTAATAATTTCTCAGAATTTAGTTTTCCCATCAGGCCACTAATGAGAGTTTGCTTAGGTGGTTTCTATAAATGGTATTCGAAAAAGCTCTACATAAGTGATGTTGTGTCATAATAATGAAGTTAGGACAATCATGTGTCTCTCCTATTTCACAAATGTACGAGGTGTATTTCGATTTGTTATTATATTTCTCACTCCCGCTGGGGGGACAACCACAGGATCCCTCATTTCCGTGCAGAACAAATTAAAGGTGAATGTCTTGCTCCAGAAAAGAATGACATCCTGTTGGTTCTGGGACTCGTTGTAGCAAACCTGGAATGGCTGGTGACCGCCTATCACCCATCAAGACAACTTAAAAATCCAACATGAAAGTGAATATGAACAACATTGTCAGATTCCCTCTCTGTTCTCTATCATGCTGACGTTTCATGTGAAAACCCTTTGGATTTACAACTTTTAAATGGCTGGTGGATTTTGTGTAAATGTAGCAAAGACAGAGGGCTTATTTATTTACCAAGGAGGCAATACCTCTACTGGGAACAAAATCACAATGTTTAATTGGAGCAAAATAATTTCATCTCGGTTAATTTCTGTGTACATTTTTAGGTGTTAAATCATTAACAGAGATTAATTGTGAGAGAATTGGGCCGGTTGCGTGCCATCTGTCTAATGGCTTGGTTGTAATAATCTATTTTATCGTGAATGACATGGTTTGGCCAGGTTTTACCTGTAACCTTTAATCCACAAGGGGCGGAGCTGTGGGATTTCATGGAAATACTGTCACGGCGCCCCCTGGTGGCGGTCATTCCTCCTGTCGTGTGGCACCCTGGCGTTCGACGTCGCCGGTCTTCTAGTCACCATCGTGTGTGTTTTGTCCTGTTTTCCCCATGTCCTGTGAACGCACCCTTCCCTGATCATCCACACCTGGGTCCAATCATCCCAGTATTTAAACTCCCTGTTCGTCTTGTTTCGGTGTGTTATTGTCTTCTATTACTTGTCCCTCTACGTATGGTTTCCAGACCTTAAGAGGCTGGCTACTTAATATGGTGCTTGTGCGCTTGTTTTGGTTATCACCTTCTACTAGTGTGCCGAATAAAGGCTGTTTTTGAAAGTTTTCCCTGCGCATTGGTTCCGTCCTTCACAGCGACCGTTACAAATACAGACAATAATCATCTTTGTTTTCTCTGGTTTTCATGGCTTCCATTACAACGCATATTTTGCACGTCATTGGTACACTTGACTTGAATATCAACAATAAAATATAGCATCCACATTATTGTGTGACATTTGAGGTTAACTGCTGATTAAATACATAACGTCAGATCTAAAATGTGAACTGTACCCATGAGAGCATTTACTATTCATAGGGTCATGAGTTCCTTAGTAGGGGTTGTTGGTGCTTTTTTCTCTATTACCAAAACATGCTTGGTGCAAGCAACTAACAAGTTGACGTGCATTCCATTCTGCCGGATTTAGGTCTAATCTTTTTACGAGTGAACCTGATCGGTGATGAGCATAAGGCTCTTGCTTGATCAAATAGGTATGAAGGTAGGAGTCATTTCATCAACCCGTGGTACCTCACACTGATGATGAAAGTGTTGAGTCTTCAATCAGCCCGGTAAAACAAAAGAGTTTATCTGAATGCAGTGAGCTTCAATGAAAGTATGTTCGAGCCTGAGGGCTTTTTTCCAGACACAAATCCAAGCGTGTTTCAGAGACATAGCACAGTGATCTGATCTGAGCATTATTACTGCTTGAATCTCCACACAAACACACTTTGTGTTTTTCAGAAGAGACGGATATAACCTGAAGACCAACAATGGCCAGAATGTCAGTCCGTCTGTTTACCTTCCGTTGGACGCCGTGCGCCCGGGGAGCAGAGAGGTGCTCCCGCTCGCCCCCTCACACACACACACACACACACACACACTAACATGCAAACACGCAGTCAGAGCCCATTTCCAGCCAGCGGTTTCCATGGAAATGAGGCCTTGTATCGTGGCCAGAGCCTGAAGATGCTGAAGATGTAGATCTCCATAGATCTACGAGAACACTTGTACTTCAATTCAAATGCATTGCACTGAACCAACCGGAGAGAAGGGTTTTCACTAAAAATGCACACAGGAATTCCTTTCCCTCGGTTCTGTGGTAACACAGCATATGAAACTCTATCAGAGACCAATACACAGAAAAGCAGCTCTAGCCGAGTGCCATGTGCTGCTTTTCTTTCCTTTGGCATTCCCTTTGACTTGTATAACACCATGCTTAATGAAAGAGCACTGCATTGAAAACATCAACAATTAAGGTAGTAAAAATCTCAACAATTATGCTAGTAAAAATCATAACATTTCCAGATGTTTCACATCAATACGAACTCATTTGACCGCGATAAAAAAAAAAGGCCAGTAGCGTACTTCCATTGCCATCCATTTACTGTTCAAACATTACAAATCATTGTTGTCTGGGTGATGTTCCACAGTAAATGTGTCTTGAACTCTTGGACAGGGTCAATGGTTGGCTGACTCTATAATGCATCATCCAAGAAATAACCTCTCCCAGTCTAGATGACTGTGTTGTGCAACTTTCTAAGTACCGTTGTCGGCTTCCACCAGAATCTCCTTCGGGCAAACAGTTGTACATCGTTCATATTTACCTTGGCTGAGTGCTTATCTGCCCCAACGATGTTGGTGTAATGGTAGACACAGTTCTGGGTGGCCTGAAAGGTCTTTGTGTGGTGATGCAGCATAACAACTCTACCAATCTCGGCACATTTCAATCAGAGTTTGAGGTCTTCATAAAACTGTTTTGTTATGTTAAAGCAATGCCACCCTTTATATGTTATGTGACCCGATACAGTGTGATGTGAGTATACTGAAGTTGTGTCCTAAGAGTGGTTGGATGCGTTTTTGCTCTTCTCAAAACATCAGGAGGGGATTGGAACAAATAAGTGGGAGCTGGATATTTTCTGAAGGTTACTGCTGGTTTCCTTAACAGCAGTAACATGGACCACTAAGCAGATTCATGGACCACTAAGCTCAGATAACTTTTGGTATTCGTTAAAAAAAACACAGGGATAAAATATACCGAACAGCTGGTCCTACACTGTCACTGTGTCAAGCCAGATAGATACCAGAATGTGAAGATGACTCGGGAAGGTGTTATAATCTGCTTCAGAATCAACTTTATTTGCTACTTACAACATACAGGGACAGAAAACAATAAATCCTTTTTGGAACAGTGCTTGACAGAGATGTGGATGCAGTAACCAATGACCGTGCCTGAAGACCTAAACACAATTAGTGACCTTGATGAAGAGCCTAATCAAAAATGTATTTGGGGTCCCCTCTCCAGTTTATGTCGCTTATGCATTGAACCGGCCCTGTGAAGGGTATACGGCAGTCGATGATGACTCTTTATGTCAGGGGAGGGCAAACTTTTAGGTTCGGGGGCCACATCTATTTGTGTTTGTAATTGATTTATCATGATGAACATTCTGACTCAGATGTATATGAATAAGCTGGTGAGTTGTTTAATTCCCCTCAAGACTACAGCTCACAGTCAGCCCTCGGCCCGTTGTTAGCCCACCTGCTTCATGTGGTTCATACAATCCTTTGGAAATCATATCCATTGCTGGCAGACACAAAAATGAAATATCTTTTTTTATGTGCCTACTATATTTGATGGAGTTAGGTTTATGCTTCACATAGTTCACTAGCATTTTACTGTTGCGACAGTGAATAGCCATTTAAAACGGCAATAGATTGCTTTATTAACATTAAGATGTGTCTTTAATGTCTTACAATTTCCTTACACCTTGAACGTTTTGTCATGTTTGCCTATTGAAGCAACTCCCTCCAGTTGATGCTGTTCATACCATATGTGCATAAAGTAGAACAGACCTGAAGCTTCTGGTTGGCGCTGAACTTATACCAAATGTCATTGTTAAAAATGAATTGGGAATGTTTCCTGACAAATTCACTGTTGATGAATATGGCCTGTAAAAATAACCGGAACATCTGTGGTGGGAGGAGTTAAGGACTGGCCAATGAAGGCTGCAATTGCGTGCAGCAGCACAAGTGAGTATGGAAAAAATGGATGGTTACCGGAGGGAGACGCTGGTGTTAATCGTGTAGTGGCCAACTGTCTAAGCATGAGTCACACTGACCTTTGACACAGGACGTAATACATGGTCTAGGTGATGAAATGTAACTACCTATCAATCATGTTAGGAACCTCTCATTTGGCTCTGCTGCTGAGTTATGTCACAATCGCTTTTCTTCCTGAGGTATGCAGCATTTTGTAGTTCACACTTAGAAACTCTGAATTCCCAATTGAGGAACAAATAGAACTGTTGTGTGGTTTCTGCAGTGAAAGGACTAATTGAATAGTCCCAGCATTTGGAACATGCAGAACTACCTGCTGGGCTTAGTTTTGTTTACTCTGCCTCATTGGTTTTAATTTGGGCCGGTTATCTCCAGGCTTGTTCCCACAGGAGCAATGACTCAAAATTGTGTAAATGATGCATCAGCAGTTAAAAGCTTAGGCTTTGAAAAAGCTTGATTTGTTTTGTTCTTCAAAAAAACAAATTTCTCAGAGAATGGAGTAAATATTCCTCACCACAAATGAGCCTGCCTTGGACATGACCATACTCAGCTTGTGTCAGGAATGGATTTAATTGATCCTTACCCTGTCTAGTGAAATGGCTCTCTCGTTCTGCTTTCCCTCTCTGTTGAAACTGAAGGCAGTGCCAGCCCTAGCCTTTTGGGGGCCCTAAACATAATTTTAGTTGGGGGCCCCCTCTCCCTTAGTGGTCCGAGGCTCACTAGCAGTCTGGGGCCCTAAGCAACGGCTTATGTTGCCTATGCCTTGGGCCGGCCCTGACTGAAGGACACACCTGTAATCTAGTTGATTAATACCCCCAGGATCGAAGTGACGCAGATTCTTAACAAATGACTTACCCATACCTTTTGCATATTTAAAACATTTAATACAGGGGTCTCAAACCGGTTCCACAGAGGGCAGAGTGTCTGCAGGTTTTTACTCTCACCTTGTACTGTGATTAATTATGTCACTGATTGGTTAGGTCTACCCTCATCTGGTTATTTAGGTCTGAAATTTACAGGAAAAAAATAAAACCTGCAGACACCTGGCCCTTCGTGGAACCGGTTTGAGACCCCTGATTTAATATATAATAAAAGAGGAATACCACTGAGAACTGGAGCAATGGAAAATAAAACCAATCTGTCTAAAAAACAAGGAACTACCTGGTCGACCATCAATTAAAAACCATGCATGGCTAAAAGGGATATCAACCGTAAAATATCAACCATGAAATGTATCTGTTCCAACTGACTATAAAAAGTTTGACTGCAAAACCGTATAACATTCAAAACATCTGGGAGAATATGTTTGATGTTCCACTTCCATGGCATCAGGTGTATGGTGCTGTATATACAGTGGGGAGAACAAGTATTTGATACACTGACCATTTTGCAGGTTTTCCTACTTACAAAGCATGTAGAGGTCTGTAATTTTTCTCATAGGTACACTTCATCTGTGAGAAACGGAATCTAAAACAAAAATCCAGAAATTCACATTGTATGATTTTTAAGTAATTATTTTACATTTTATTGCATGACATAAGTATTTGATACATCAGAAAAGAAGAACTTAATATTTGGTACAGAAACCTTTGTTTGCATTTACAGAGATCATACGTTTCCTGTAGTTCTTGACCAGGTTTGCACACACTGCAGCAGGGATTTTGGCCCACTCCTCCATACAGACCTTCTCCAGATCCTTCAGGTTTTGGGGCTGTCGCTGGGCAATACGGACTTTGAGCTCCCTCCAAAGATTTGGTTCAGGTCTGGAGACTGGCTAGGCCACACCAGGACCTTGAGATGCTTCTTACGGAGCCACTCCTTAGTTGCCCTGGTTGTGTGTTTCGGGTCGTTGTCATGCTGAAGACCCAGCCACGACCTATCTTCAATGCTCTTACTGAGGGAAGGAGGTTGTTGTCCAAGAACTTGTAATACATGGCCCCATCCATCTTCCCCTCAATGCGGTGCAGTTGTCCTGTCCACTTTGCAAAAAAGCAAACCCCAAGGAATGTTGTTTCCACCTCCATGCTTCACGGTTGGGATGGTGTTCTTGGGGTTGTACTCATCCTTTTTCTTCCTCCAAACACAGCGAGTGGAGTTTAGACCAAAAAGCTCTATTTTTGTCTCATCAGACCACATTACCTTCTCCCATTCCTCCTCTGGATCATCCAGATGGTCATTGGCAAACTTCAGGCGGGCCTGGACATGCGCTGGCTTGAGCAAGGGGACCTTGCGTTTGCTGCAGGATTTTAATCCATGAAGGCGTAGTGTGTTACTAATGGTTTTCTTTGAGACTGTGGTCCCAGCTCTCTTCAGGTCATTGACCAGGTCCTGCCGTGTAGTTCTGGGTTGATCCCTCACCTTCCTCAAGATTATTGATGCCCCACGAGGTGAGATCTTGCATGGAGCCCCAGACTGAGGGTGATTGACCGTCATCTTGAACTTCTTCCATTTTCTAATAATTGCGCCAACAGTTGTTGCCTTCTCACCAAGCTGCTTGCCTATTGTCCTGTAGCCCATCCCAGCCTTGTGCAGGTCAACATTTTTATCCCTGATGTCCTTACACAGCGCTCTGGTCTTGGCCATTGTGGAGAGGTTGGAGTCTGTTTGATTGAGTGTGTGGACAGGTGTCTTTTCTACAGGTAACGAGTTCAAATAGGTGCAGTTAATACAGGTAATGAGTGGAGAACAGGAGGGCTTTTTAAAGAAAACCTAACAGGTCTGTGAGAGCCGGAATTCTATATGGTTACTGGTTGGTAGGTGATCAAATACTTATGTCATGCAATAAAATGCAAATACAATGTGATTTTCAGTTGAAGTGTACCTATGATAAAAATGACAAACCTCTACATGCTTTGTAAGTAGGAAAACCTGCAAAATCGGCAGTGTCATTACAGTTTTTTCAATATAAGTTGTTATTTAGTATTCTGGCAAAAAAGAAGATACTCAGCATATGGGGGATTGAGCAGTCTGCATTGTGTAGACACTGTCAGGTGGAAACCAAAACAGTGGAGCATCTCTTTTGGTACTGTCCAATAGCTGTTAACCTCTGGAACCAAGTTCACGAGTGGCTGACGTGTCTTGGTATCAACTTAGAAGTGTTGCTAGGTGATCTGAGAGACCATGCTCATTCAATGGAAAACATGATTATGCTTTTTGGTAAAACATTCATCTTAAAAGCAACGCCTAAGGATTACTACAGTTAACAAAATGCAAGTATTTAATAAAGCATTATGGTACAGTAGAGAGAAATACCACAAATAAAAATGAAAACTTGTTAGTATATTGGGAAAGATGGTTGCAGCTATGGCATCTGGAGGGATGGTCTTAATAGAAATAAAAAATAAAAAAGGTACGGGTATAGTTAGGTGTAGTTAGGTGAGTATAGATGTACAAGATATGTGTATGGACGCTTATTTATATTTATATATATATATATATTTACACATTGTCTACATGTGTATGTGTTATGGATGCGGTGTGTCTCGGGAGTGCGTGTGTGGTATAGATGATTGTATGAGTAAGTGCTTTGGTATATGGTAATATAGTGTTTGACAGTCACTGGCCATGGCACTGTCTGGTCGTTGCTGGGACCCATACCCTGGGGGATGTCTGGGCAAGGCGGTGTGATGGGGCAATTGATTATTGACTCGAGTCACAATCACTTTTAAAATGGTTCATCCTCCAACCCTTCCCATTATGAGTCCTGAAGTGTGGCCAGTGAACAGGGCTGGTTAGCCAAAGACGTGTTAGATCCTAACTGTGATACTGGGACAACCTAAGACAGGCACAGTCACGCATCTGGTCACATAACACATGCTTTAAGCACTTACTTGCGCACTTACTAACAGTGTACGGTACCTTTGGAGCAATAAGACAATCATGCTCACCAGGCCTGGGAAGGAAGTTGGAGTAGAGTCAAGAGTAAGGGGGAAACAGAGTAAGAGCCCAGGTGCCACCTATGCTGAACCTGTCTGGCCCTCCATGGGTGTGGGCCTCGGCAGCAAGTGCCTGACTGCTATGTCATGTCAGTACAGTCAAACTATCTTGTGCGGTTTGGCACGATTCTAGGTGTTATTTGTTGAGTGTCTGGGTATGCTTGTCCAGGCATTAAAAAAGAAGGTTGTTGAAATGATGCTAATATTGAATGTCCCAAAAACAAGTTGGTGCTCATACCTGATCTGCAACCCAGAAGAAAAAGGAAATACGTATTTAGCCAGATTGGCTTCACCTATTCGACGTAGCATGTTTATAACCACACCAAAATGGTTGGGGTTAGCCCAGTTCCATTGGCTTCCACCTCCAAGCCACTGCTCTTCTTCTTCCCCTGAAGAGTGGACATGTTTATCTGATGCCCGTTCATGGTGGACGTGAACCACTGTGGGAATTCACCTGGAAGAAAATCTGTGTGAGAGAGACGGACACCTCTCCTTTCTTCTCTCGGTGGCAGTGATGCATTCCAGAGAGCCTCCCCCCCTTGGAGGTGCAATCGTTGTAGCATTTCAAGGCCACGCTGCCGCACGTCTGTGTTTAAAGAACGTTTTGGTTTGTATGTGTGGGGGGGTTCAAGTGTCATAATCTGTCATTAAATTGTCTTTATAGTGCATTAACCACAGTGTCTCTGACTACCAATGGATTGACTGAAAAGAAAGCTCAGAAGCGTCTTTCTTATGTGAAGCTATTATGCAAAGGCAGTGTAAGTGAACTGGGACTACTTAAATAAACCTGGTGATCTTTAAAATGTTATGACATGGATCAAGAATAAACAATGATAAACAAATATGTTTATTACTGTCAAATTGGTAGACATAAGCAAGAACGACACAAACCTAACTGTTTATCACAGTCACATTGGCAGTGGTAGACATAACCAAGAACGACATAAACCTAACTGTTTATCACAGTCAAATTGGCAGTGGTAGACATAACCAAGAACAACATAAACCTAACTGTTTATCACAGTCAAATTGGCAGTGGTAGACATAACTAAGAACGACTTAAACCTAACTGTTTATCACAGTCAAATTGGCAGTGGTAGACATAACTAAGAACGACTTAAACCTAACTGTTTATCACAGTCAAATTGGCAGTGGTAGACATAACTAAGAACGACTTAAACCTAACTGTTTATCACAGTCA